>BQNB010013120.1:13990-48108 GCA_026074375.1 Tanacetum coccineum | reverse complement strand
AAATTTAATCACTTAAAGGTATGAATAAACATATGCTTAATGCATTTCATGATCAAAGGAATTTTTATTCAACCTCACATTTTTTATAAAAATGTCACAAATATTTTTATATCTTTTACAAAACATTTTTAGATTTAAAAGAAATGTTTTATTCAAATAAATATTTTGAATTCAAATTTTCTACCTAAAAACAGCTAGAAATGTTTCAGAAAATACCTCCTCCAGAAAAGACAAAAAATGGAGCGTCTGAGGCTGGGCGCCCCCTTAATTCTAAGGGTGGTCCCCTTAATTATTAAGGGGATCGGCACCCTATTTAAGGGGACCGCCCAGACAAATTATCAGACCAGTTTGCCTATAAATACTGGACTATTCCCCACTGATTTTCTCACCTTTTGCACACACTTTCTTTCTGTTCTAAATCAGTTTATACTCTCCTACAATCCTTTGATCATTTAATCATAAAGCTTTGTTTCCAAGTGATCCAAGCTTAATTCCCCAAGTGCAAGAGAAGAATACTTCTTATCATCAAGTCAAGAAGTTTTATAGTTTAGTTGGTATTATTATGAAGTTGTGTTTGATCTTGTAAATCATTTGTGTATATTGTGAAAATGTGTATTGTAGTTGTGTATAAAAGTTAGATTGTGGTGCTCATTGTAAGTATAGTTAGATCGGGGTGATCTTTGTAAGTAGTGTTAGATTGGTGTGATCGTAGTAGTGTCTAGGCATAGTGAAGTTGTGAAGCGTAGTGAAGTTGTGAAGCGAAGTGAAGTAGTGAAGCGAAGAGAAGTCGTGAAGTGAAGCAAAGTTGTGAGTTGTTGTAAAGTGGTGTGATTAGCATACAAGAGTTGTGATAGATTGGTTCTAGCTAGGATTAGAACTCGACATTTCGCTTAGTGTCAGAAATTGGTGTAAGCAAAGTTGTGTACGGTTTTCTCCGCCTAAAGGGAGTTTGTTGACATAGTGAAGAGAACTCTCGAGTTTGGTGCTCGGGGAGTGGAGTAGGGCGAAGAGGTGCTTCGTTACCGAACCACTATAAATCCTTGTGTTGTGGTTTGATCTTTCTAACTCTTATCTCTTGTCTTTCATATTTACTTGTCATTTACTTACTTACTTGTATTGTTCATATTGTGCACATATTGAGATCACATAAAGTCGAATCTAAGTTTTTATAAACAAACATAACATTAATTTAAAAAGCGGTAAACTATTCAACCCCCCTTCTAGTTTTCCACAATTGGTATCAGGAGCCACGTCAAACAAGATTTTTAAAATAAACTGTATTTTAAAACTTGAATCGATCTATGGAATCGGAAAAATATTTAGAAGGGCAATCTATGCAAAGACCACCACTATTTGAAAGTGATGGATTTATTTATTGGAAAAATAGATTCGAAACTTATGTGAAATCAAAAGATCTAGATCTTTAGCATGTTATTACCTTTCCACATATACAAAATAAGCCTGAAACTAAATAGGATGAAATTAAACCTTTTGATAAACAAAACATGATCATAAAAGAAACTGTGCTAACAATAATGAAGCAAAAAATGGTGATGTTATAAAGCTTAACCACTAAAGAATATAGAGAATTTTTATGTGTAAAACAACAAGAAATTTAGGATACTTAATTAATCATGCACCAAGGTAAGGTCAAGTCAAGATAATAAAATAGATTCTTCTCGCTCAACCAATATGATCCAATTTATGATTACCGAAGAGGAATCGATAGAATAATGCTTATTTGCTAGATTTTATCTACTATTATTCCTATTCTAAAAGCCCTTGATAAGTTTTTCTAGCAAGAATTATGTTAGGAAATATCTATTAAGGGCACTTCATCCTAAAAGGCGCGCCAAAGGTTACGGCTATTGAAGAAACAAAAGCTTTAACAACTCGTATCCCTTGAAGAACTATAATGTAAACTTGAAAGTATTATGAAGTAAATAATTAAGTAAGATTTCGAACTGTCAAAGGCAAAAGAGACAAAATAGATCTCTTGCCAAGAAAGCCAAAAAGGAGGGAATCAAGTGATGAAGATAGTTTGACTTTCGATAGTGAAGACGAAGAATACGCCAAGGCCGTGAGAGACTTCACAAAATTTTTCAAAAGATGAGGAAGATTCGTAAGACAACACCATGATGAAAGAAAGTCATCCCAAAGAAGTAAAGACGACAAAAATGGCAAAGGCGAAAGCAAAGATTTTTTAAATGTGGAATCCAAATCATCGCATCCGTAGAGTGTTCCCAAACTATCAAGAAACAACAATAAAAGAGCCTTCGATAGGAGGATCATGAAGTGACAGCGTCGAAGATGAGAAGAAAGGACAAGGCCGAAAACTGTCCTCATGGCAAAAGCATCTAATGAGTTACATTCTGAAACCGAATTCTTTAGTGATGATCATTCATCGTTAGATGAAAAAGACTTAGATAGTGAATATAATCGACTATGCAAAGTAGGTCTAAAAGTCATGGCTAGAAATAAATCACTAAAACAAATTAAAAATGGGTTAGAAAATGAAATACTCGAACTAAAAAATAAACTATCTAAATTAGAAAAAGGTAAAGAGGTAAATGAAGAATGCAAAATGTGTCAAGACCTCAAGTTTGAAAATGAAAAGCTTAAGGAAGAAATTTCTAAGCTAAATCAATTTAATAATAGTAGTCACTATCTATCAACATCAACAACTTAAACCTCAACATGATCATAAATTAATCGTTCTTTAACTTCACGTATACAACTACATCAGAAACACGTACACTTCCTATTCCAAATCACCGCAAATACAACAAACACAACAAAACTAAACAACACACAAATAAGCAGAGACGGAGCTAGAAATTCATATTAGGGGGGGCTCAATTTTTTTTTCCAATTGTCACATTCAATTTTTTGTTCTAAAAAATGGGTAATAACATACAATTACACCATGAATTGCTATTTGCTTATTTACCAAAAAAAAAAGATAACTTTTAGAAGGTTTCCTTTTAAAATATAAATTTAAAATTAAATATAATGGATAAATAAAGTAAAAACTTTTATGTTGCTTACTGACACACCCAACTAATCTCCACTTCCCAATATCCCTCTTCCCTATTATCTTCATTTCACTTTCACATTACGGATCTTTTTATTTCCTCCATAGTTTCCGACCAAAAAAACTAATCGGAAAACTGCTTTTCACCATTAAAGGTGGGTAAGTTGGGCCGGTTAGGGGGGCCGAGCACCCTCCGGCCCCCTACTGGCTCCGTCCCTGTAAATAAGCAATCAAACTAAATCACTCGAATCAATTCAATTTAAATCATAACTCCCTCGTCCCAATGCCTCACCACTCCCACTACCAACAACCGACAACAAACCACCCTCGACCGCCTCACTCTCATCCAAAAACAAATCATTGAAACACCTAAACACGGAATGCAAACCAACAACCACCACAACCACAACTAGCACGACCAACACATTCACCCCCACACTCGTAAAACACAACACAACTACAGTTACCAAACTCAAACCAACCAACACAAGACGATCATCAACCACACAGCCGAAAACCGTAACATTGACATCGCACATAAAATAAAGAAACAACCAAAGCAGAAATAAAACCAAAAAAAATGATTGATATAGGATGGTATATTAAGCTTGTTGGAAAATGTCCAAATATAAATAATATATGTCCAGAAAATTATTCAAACCTAAGGGGACGAACACATTAATATGTAGAACGACGTTTAATTAGTGTTTTAGTTAACGATCAATAATTAATATTAGTTAAATGTTTAATAGTTAAACATTAAGGACTAATATGCAAAATCGGGAAAAATGAAAGTTTGGTTTTCCCCCTTCCTTTTTCTATAGCCGGTCGAACCCCTCTCCATAAGGAGGTGGGATTGCTTTGCTTGCAAGCCAAGTAATAAGGCTATAAAAGGAGGTCATGAGATCATTAGTTGATAGATGTTTTCAATAGAAAAAACCCTAAAATCTCTTTTCCTCCCTTCCCTTGTGTTCGGCCGAATCCCAAAGAACCCAAAGGGTTTCAGTTTTTGTCTCTTGGTCGATTGGTTCTTAAACCCTCACAAGGGTTTTCGGTTTTGCTCTTCCCCTCTTACAACTGATTGTATAAACACCCCTTTAGGGTTTTTGTGTCGATCTTCCTACATCACCACCGTGGTGATCGTGTTCGTGTGTTGATTTAATCAAGAACGAAGAGGTGATCGTTGCTAAAACACTACTAGTACTAGCATACTTTATTGTTTGCTAAGAACGTATTGTATGTGGAAGCTTAGAGGGATCTTGGTGGTTTTGCGTGTGACGTTATACACACGCGTATATTGAAGACCGGTGTTCGTTTAATTGCTAAAAGGTACACAACTTCAATCCCTTGTTAATTAATGTGTACTATACGTGATCTTTAATTCCGCTGCGTACTCGTGTTTAATTGGTTAATTAGGTCATAAAATCCAACAGTGGCATCACGAGCCATCATATAGAATCTTTAATTACAAGGAATAAAATTGGACAAATTAGGGTTTCTTGATTAATTTTATGCCCTGTTGGGCGTTTTTTGTTAAAAAGATTGGATCTTGATGGTTAATAAAATTAATTAGACGAGATCTAGGTTGTATGCAATTTTATCTAATACTTGATGTATTAATTGTTAATTGTTTTAAGTTTTTTTTAATTGTTAATGGAGATCCATGATAAAATCATGCAAATTTATCATGGATTGATATTAGATATATAAATCTTGTTAATTTGTTAAAAAGATATTGAATAAATATGATCAAGATTACATAAACTTGAAATATTTTCTTAATTGGTAAGATCCATAATTCAAGAACTCGGGAAGACCGTTGTTATTGAATTAATGGGGCATAAAATAGTTAAAAGGTTTTATGTGCTATGTGGTCTTTATTTATATAAGGCTTACGCAATCGATTAATTCAATGTATGTGACCGGAGTCATTGGACGAAGGAGCCTTATATGAATATCGGCATAATTTTAATTATTAGATAATTAGGATCATATTTAATGTTTGCATGTTCTTAATTGTTAAGTGTTTAAATAAATTGTTATTTAGTTTAGTTTATGTTTATATGTTTTATTTTATGTTCTTGACTTGTGAGAAAATAAAAGGGTTTTTCGAAAAACAAATATAAACATGACTAATGATTATCGAAATAAGATTTATTATGAGCTATTAATTGCAAGTCTTATGTGATAATCGGGTGTGGTTATCTATAATGTTAGGGCTCATACCTTAACCTCCCACGTCGAGACTAGCAATTTATAGTTTATAATGTAATTTTAAATTAAGGATTTAATATTTATTAATGACGTAATTTGCAAAAGTACTATCTAGTTGCAAGGATAAGGTTCGGGGAGACTCATCAAGACTTCGGTCTTGTAGAGATCATTACCCTATAATACCTGACTACGTTGTAGTTTCTTTACCTTGTATACTATTTAGAAAGCCACGAATGGTCTAGGGTTTGAATGGTTTTTAATCATTCTATAATCTTTTCCCGCGAAAAATAGCAAATCTTTATATTTAAAATTATGTTGAATCATCAATTTTTAAGGTAACACTATTTATGCATGAGATGCGTATAATAATAGGTGATACCGTAATAATAACTTAATTGAGTAAAAGTTTTTATTAAAATCTATGATACGAAGATGTATGCATGCTTCTTCGTACATATTTGACACGTCAAATAAAATACCCTTTTAAATTAAGTTGTTGACATCTAATTTGTAAGAACACTTATAGGTTGCTCTTTACTATGTGTGAGACATGTGTAGATTTGCAATCCCAAGGGGGTTATACACTTTTTAGTGAGACGTTGAGTGTTACATAATCACAATTTCTAATTAGACGACTTAGCGGTTTAGTGGTGAGACCATAAACTCATGGCATAGATGGGATGAAACATGCTTACTAGATATTATTGTAATAAGGTAAGTCCCATATGGTTTAGGAGTTGCAATAGTTATGAATTATCAATCGTTGATTACCTTTTGAATATATTGATCGTCATATTACCTTTGATTACACCATCACTAGCAGATCAACTGAGTGTGGTGGTGTATGTCTAAGTCTGGGTCCTTAACCTTTGAAAATTAATTGTCTTATTGAAATAAACGTGGGTAGTTAATTTTCTTCAAGGGTTTGTATTATCGAAAATACTAAATCTTGACACTTTTTTATGTTTTTTGTAGATGCACTCCTGTTCAATAACATAAACCATTCGGCCTTTCAGGTCGATGTTTGAAAAGAAAAACTTTTCTAGTATACAATTTCAATGATTTGGTTGCCTCGACTTAAGTTAGTCCCTGAGAGTCGAGATGAAATGTATATCCTTGACAACCTTTACCTCCTGCTCTTCGTTGTTGCATGAATAACCACAAGTTGTGGCTCAATGGACAACGCTTTATAATGCTTATACTGAGATTGCTTATCTTATGCTTGGGAGTATGACTCCTAAACTACATCGACAATTTGAATTGTACTCTCCGTATGAAATGCTTCAAGAGCTTAGATCTATGTTTGAGAAACAAGCTGGAGTGGAGAAGTTTGACTTAATCCAAGCTTTCCATGCTTGCAAACAAGAGGAGGGTAAACCGATTGCTGACTATATCCTTAAGATGAAAGGATATGTGGAGCAATTGGAACATCTTGGTTATGTGTTACAACAAGATCTTAGTGTTGGTTTAATCTTGAATGGCCTCACTAGTGATTTTGCTGGATTTGTAAGAAATTTCAATATGCATAACATGGGGAAGACAATTTGTGAACTACATGCTATGCTTATTGAGTATGAAAAAGGTTTACCTAAAAAGGCTGCTACACCACAAGTAATGATGATTAAAGGTGGTAGAATCCAGAAAGCCAATAAGAAATCGCTTAATGCTAAAGGCAAAGGCAAGGATAATGGCAAGGGAAAGGATAAGAAGGTTTATATCCCTAAGCCTAAAACCCCTAAACCTTCTGCTAAGGAGTACCCAGCTAAGGATGATGCCTGCCACCACTGCAAGGAGGTAGGTCATTCAAAAAGGAAATGTCTTGTTTATCTTGTTGAGTTGTTAAAGAAAAAGAAGCAAGTTGGCTCTGCCTGTTCTTCAGGTATCTTCATAATAGAATTATTTTCTTTCCCTAATAAATCCTGGGTGTATGACATTGGTTGTGGTACTCATATTTGTAACACAAAACAGGGACTTAGGATTGAAAGGAAGATGAAACAAGGAGCTCTTTACTTGTACGTGGGCAATGGTGTTCGTACACAAGTGGAAGCTATTGGAAGTTATGACTTAGTTTTACCTAATGGCCTAGTGATTTGTTTAGACAATTGTCATTATGCACCTACTATAACTAGAGGTGTTGTTTCAGTTTCTCGTTTGGTTGACAATAGATTTGTTCAATGTTTTACGAATTATGGAATTTCAGTTTCTAAGAATAATGTTTTTTATTTTAATGCTATTCCTCGTAATGGTATTTATGAAATTGATATGCATGATCTTTTACCAAACGTTAATTCTATTTATAATGTTAGCAATAAAAGAGTCAAGCATAACTTGGACTCTACTTATCTATGGCATTGCCGTCTTGCTCATATAAGCAAGAAACGTATTGAAAAGCTGCAACATGATAGGCTTTTAAAATCAACGGATGATGAATCTTTTGATCAATGCGAATCTTGTTTATTTGGCAAGATGACAAAGAAACCCTTTCCGCATAGTACCGAAAGGGCAAAAGATCTTGGAAAAATACATACTGACGTATGTGGTCCACTTAGACATGTGTCAAGACAATGTGCTAGCTACTTCATTACATTCACGGATGATTATAGTCGTTATGGTTATGTTTATTTACTTAAACATAAACATGAAGTCTTTGAAACATTCAAGGTGTTTAAGAATGAAGTTGAAAATCAACTCGGAAAGACCATTAAGGCTCTTCGATCAGATCGTGGTGGTGAATACATAAGCCAAGAGGTTAAAGATTATCTAAAAGATAATGGAATTGTTCAATAACTTACTCCTCCATACACACCACAACATAATGGCGTGTCTGAGAGGAGAAATCGTACTTTGTTAGACATGGTACGATCTATGATGAATCTTACAACTTTGCCTTTATCCTTTTGGGATTATGCTCTAGAGTCTGCAACACGCATTCTCAATATGGTTCCAACAAAGAAGGTAGATAAGACACCATATGAACTGTGGTATGGAAAAGTTCCAAACTTGTCTTACTTAAAGGTCTGGGGATGTGAGGCTCTTGTGAAGAGAGATACGCCTGACAAACTCGAACAAAGATCTGTTAAGTGTATCTTTATAGGATACCCAAAGGGAACAATGGGTTACTATTTCTACTTCCCACCTGAAAACAAAATTGTTGTTGCAAGGTATGCTGAATTCTTTGAGAAACGTCTCATAAGTCAAGGAATCAGTGGGAGGGCGGTAGATATTAAAGAAATTCAAGAAGAAGATACATCACCTTCTAAAATCACTAGCAATATACTTCAAGAGGTTGAAGTTTTTGAACCACCTCAAGAGGAAGTAATTCCGATTCGTAGGTCCGAAAGGACACATCGAGCTCCAAACTGCTTATGTCTAAATGTAGAGGTAGAGGAGCATAGTCTAGGGGATCTTGGAGAACCCGCTAACTATAAAGCTGCTATGTTAGATTCAGAATCTAAAAAGTGGGTCGATGCTATGAATGCGGAAATGCAATCCATGATGGACAATATGGTATGGGTCCTGGTCGATCTTCCTCCTAATTGTAAGACCGTTGGGAGCAAGTAGATTTTTAAGAAAAAGACTGACATGGATGGCAATGTACACACCTATAAAGCTCATCTTGTAGCAAAGGGTTATACTCAAACCTATATGGTTGATTATGATGAAACGTTCTCACCCGTAGCTGACATCAGAGTCTCATATCTATAGCGGCATTCTATGATTATGAGATATGGCAAATGGATGTAACAAATGCCTTCTTAAATGGTTATCTTGATGAAGATATCTATACGGTACAACCTGAAGGTTTTGTTGATCCTAATTATCCCATAAAAGTATGCAAGCTTTAAAGATCCATTTATGGTCTTAAGCAAGCATCAAGAAGCTAGAATAAAATGTTTGATGAGAAAATCAAAAGGTTTGGTTTTGATTAAAATCTTGATGAGCCATGTGTATATCAAAAGGCTAGTGGGAGTAATGTTACATTCCTTATCTTATATGTTAATGACATAATAATCATGGGTAATCACATTCCAAGTTTACAAAGTGTAAAGAATTATCTTAGAAAGTGTTTTTCTATGAAAGATTTAGAGGAAGCAGCATTTATTCTTGGAATCAAAATCTATAGAGATAGATCGAAGCGATTAATTAAATTTAGTCAAAATGCTTACATGGATACGATCTTAAAGAGATATAAGATGGATAGTTCCAAACGTGGTACCATTCCCATGCAAGAAAAGCTTGACTTGAACAAATCACAAGGTGCTCAAACGCCTAAAGAGGTGAATCGCATGAAAAATGTACCTTATGCTTCGGCTGTAGGATCCATTATGTATGCGGTTAGATTCACTAGACCTGATGTTGTGTTCGCGCAAAATTTAACAAGCCGATTTCAACAGAATTCAGGTGAACTTCACTGGACTGCTGTGAAAAATATTCTTAAGTATTTAAGAAATACTAAAGATATGTTCTTGGTTTATGGTGGAAATCCTGACGCAGAACTTAGAGTTGAATGCTATTGCGATGCTGGATTTGAGACTGATAGAGATGACACGAAGTCTCAGACAGGATATGTCTTCGTTTTAAATGGAGGCGCAGTGGATTGGAAGAGCTCCAAGAAAAGTACCATTGCAATGTCTGCTACAGAAGTTGTACATAGCTGCTTCAGAAGCTGTCATGGAAGCTGTTTGGATTAGGAAGTTTATCTCAGGGCTTGGTATAGTACCAATGATAAATGAACCTTTAAAGATGTACTGCGACAATTCTGCTGCACTACATTATGCTAATGAACCGAGGGTTCAGAAAGGCGCCAGACACTATCATAGAAGATATCATTATGTTCGCGAGTGTGTTGAACTAGGCGAAATAAAACTTCTTAAAGTTCACACAGATGACAATCTAGCTGATCCTTTTACAAAGATTTTATCAAATAGAAAGCTTACTCAACATGCTAGGAGCATGGGGCTTCGTCCTGCTAGTAGTTTCATGTAGATCTGTGTTTTAGTATTTGTATAAGGGATGTTTAAACAATTTTATTTTATGATAATGATACTTGGTATTTTCGTTATTTTTATTATAAATTGTGTCTTATATTTGCATGTTTAAATCCATGAATAATAAATGTATTATTCTAAAATTAATCCGTTGTCAATTAACAATATGGGAATATTGTGAAACTAAGACAATTCTGAGTGATTAGTGATATTTGAGATATTAAGGATGAGTCCACCAAACTCACATGATATTCATAAGATGAATATTGGATTTCCCCATCAACAAGATTATCACTTTATGGATTTATTTACAAAATCCTTAGACTTGAGATGCAAGTAGGTCTTGCATATGTGGATATTCCTTCTTGATATAGTTTAAGTTATCCTGAATAAGGTAACTAATAAGGGCTATGTCAGAAGTGTTTGTGACACATGATGACTTGACACTTGTAGTCAATATAGAATTTGTTCCTTCAATAGTTGAAGAATGATGCCACTGGGCCCCTCATAGAAATTAATCAGATGTGTGTATGGCCGTACCCGAAAACTCATGAAGATATGTCTCATTGATTTTTGGTAATCTTGATTATTTCATATATGAGAAACAGAATCGTTAAAATATGGAATGACATTGATCCATATTCATTTTTAACAAATGTATCGGAAACAAAGGGATTGTAAATTCATAAATCATTTGTTCAATGACCTTGTGAAACCATACTTGAATATTTCTGGGAGCATTGGTGTGTTGCTAGACGCTTAGCAATGTTATTATATTATTTATACATGTCCAAGTGGGAGCTGTTAGAAAATGTCCAAATATAAATAATATATGTCCGAAAAATTATTCAAGCCTAAGGGGACGTACACGTTAATATGTAGAACGACGTTTAATTAGTGTTTTAGTTAACGATCAATAATTAATATTAGTTAAATGTTTAATAGTTAAACATTAAGGACTAATATGCAAAATCGAAAAAAGGAAAGTTTGGTTTTCCCTCTTCCTTTTTATATAGCCGGTCGAACCCCCCTCTATAAGGAGGTGGGATTGCTTTGCTTGCAAGCCAAGTAATAAGGCTATAAAAGGAGGTCATGAGATCATTAGTTGATAGATGTTTTCAATAGAAAAAACCCTAAAATCTCTTTTCCTCCCTTCCCTTGTGTTTGGCCGAATCCCAAAGAACCCGAAGGGTTTCAGGTTTTTTCTCTTGGTCGATTGGTTCTTAAACCCTCACAAGGGTTTTCGGTTTTTCTCTTCCCCTCTTACAACCGATCGTACAAACACCCCTTTAGGGTTTTTGTGTCGATCGTCCTACATCACCACCACCGTGGTGATCGTGTTCGTGTGTTGATTGAATCAAGAACAAAGAGGTGATCGTTGCTAAAACACTACTAGTACTAGCATACTTCGTTGTTTGCTAAGAACGTATTGTGTGTGGAAGCTTAGAGGGATCTTGTTAGTGCAAATATTACGATATTTAATCTATACGATCTCTTTATGTTTTGATGATGACAAACATGTAACTTGTAATACGTAACGTAAAGTGCGCAAGTTACTCGTAATCATAAATCATCAATGCATACACATATCAACATCTCTCGACGTCTCAAGTATGCCTCAAGACGGACATTGGTTTACACCCGATGTAAATCACATAAGGTATGTACAAACAATATTAAACTTGTAGGATGATCAAAGAAATAAGTTTTTGTCTTAAACTTTATATTTTTATAAATACAACAAAACTATTTCTCAAAAATTATTTAGACAAATTATTTTTGATTTATAAAGAAATGTTTTATTTGGTAATTATTTTGAATTTCAAAATCTGGTCATTTCCCCCTAAAATAAGTGTCACTTTCACCAGACAAGTTTGTCACCACAAAAAGACAAAAACATGAGCGTTTGTCGGGGCGGTCCCTTAATTCAGTCGGCGGCCCCCTTAATTATTTGGCTGCCCCCTTATATATTTGGGACCGCCGTTTCCTGACAGCCTGTTTTTCAGCTCCTATAAATAGTGGGTTACCTCCAACTATTTTTACAACCCTTTTGCACGAATTTCTCTCAGTTCTTTCTCTCTCTAGATCTCACTAAATCTCTCTAAATCTTTGATCATTTAACTTGTTTAATCTTGTTTAAATGTGATCCAATCTTCTACTCTTTCCTTCTTCCCTCAAGTGCAAGAGAAGAACTTCGGTCATCTTCAAGATCCGAAGTTATGTAGTCTAGTTAGTCCATTTGTAACATTTGTTACATATAGATCGAGTCCATGTCTTCCAATCTTTAGTAGTGTGTAGATCCAAATGATGTATATATTTGGATGAGTTTATTGTGGGTTGGTTAGTATTTTAGGCCTTAAAATACATTGGTGAAGTGGTAGATTGGTTCTAGCTAAGATTAGGACTCGACATTTAGCTTAGTGTCGAAAAATAATGTAAGCGACACGGTTTATGTGTTTAGGCCATAAAACACAAGGTTTGTTATGTTGGGCCATAAAACATAACGGGTTTGGTTGTACCCGAAGAAGGACTCGACATCTAGCTTAGTGTCGGAAAATAATGTAAGCATTGGTATAAGGTTTTCTCCGCCGAAAGGGAGCTTATTGATTAGTGAAGTAACTCTCGAGTTGGATACTCAAGGAGTGGAGTAGGGCGAAGAGGAGCTTCGTGACCGAACCACTATAAATCATCGTGTCGGTTTGCATTTTCTTTTACCTTTCTCTTTACTTATGTCTTTACATTTATCGCTTTACTTTTACACTTGCATTGTGCTTATGATTGTGTGAATTGTTGTGTATGTTGTGTTAGTCATGGTTGTGTAGCTCTTTGTAGTAAACATTGTGAGTGTGGATATATTGGTAGAATATGCGCTAGTTATTGTAAATCCATTATCGACACTTCTCATATTGCTTCAAACTTGATTGGTGATTTGATACAAATGATCTAGTCTAAAAACCTCTTCTGGAGGCGGTCCCTTAAATAGGGCGCCCCCCTGATGTTCTAGGCGACCCCCATATATTTATGGGACCGCCGACAGAGAATAATGTAATAATTGATACAAAAGATTTAAAGTTTTTAAAAGGAAACGTATTCACCCCCCCCCCTTACGGTTTCCACAGATCTTGCTTTAGATCTTGGTGGTTTTGCATGTGACGTTATACACACGCGTATATTAAAGACCGGTGTTCGTTTAATTGCTAAAAGGTACATAACTTCAATCCCTTGTTAATTAATGTGTTCTATGCGTGATCTTTAATTCCGCTGCGTACTCGTGTTAATTAATTGGTTAATTAGGTCGTAAAATCCAACAAAGCTAAGGAATATAATAAGCAGCATAAGTAAAGCGTAATTGGCTCTGAAATAGTTAAGGTTTTGTCGTATTCTAGATACGGCTTCGTGGTAAGTTTTTGGGGCCGATGCCGAGGTGTGGTCGAAGAAGTGGCGCCATGGGCGGGGTTTTGAGATTTGGTGAGGTGAGTTTGTGATGAATGTGGATAGTGACTTGGTTGTGTTTTGGATTTTGGACATTGAATTTTAAGGTTTTTAGAACTGTTTTTTTAGTGTAGATTGAAGTGGGCCCTAGATTTTTGGGATGAGATTTGGGGGTGACAAGATCCGTCAATTGGAGTGCCACGTGGTTCTTGGTTTAACACTTTAACTATGCGATATGCAACAAGCTTTGAGAGCATGGGGTACCGTCTACTCATGGCTTGAAGCAATGGTAAAAAAGCGCTGTTAACATCAAAAACTAATTTGCGTTATATCTTTTTATGTTTACGTTTTTTCGTATTACGTTTTTTATTTTTATATAATGTGTTTTTTTATTTAGGGTTAATACACAAAAATGTTACTAAAGTTTGTTAAAATGTTCACCTAAGTTACTAAAGTTTTTTTTTGTTACAAATATGTTACTCATGTATACGGGGGACTTTTTTTAATGATGAGTAAGCCAAATTTTGTAAAGGTTCAGTAAACCAAATAATAAACACGTATACTTGAGTAACCTTATTGTAAACTGTTTTAAAGGTTCAGTAACCCAAATAATAAACCCGTATACTTGAGTAACTTATTTGTAACGAAAAAAACTTTAGTAACTTAGGTAAACATTTTGACAAACTTTAGTAACATTTTTGTGTATTAACCCTTTTATTTATGAATATAATGTTTTAAATTTTATAATGAAATTTATTTAAGTTTAATTATGTATTTCTTATCTATACTACATATAAAACATTTTATACACTCTCTCTTCATTAAATGCATATTTTTTAATTAATACTAATTTTAATGCATGATGTACAACATCTTATGCAAAGATTAAAATTCTGCACACATCCCTCTCTTTTCATTAAATGCACATTTTTTAAGTAATACCAATTTTAATGCATGATGTACAACATCTTATGCAAAGATCAAAATTCTGCACTAATACAAATTTTAATGCATGATGTACAACATCTTATGCAAAGATCAAAGATCTGCACTCAATTTTTTTTGCATGATGTACAACCAAAACAAAAAAGATCAAATTGGGTGTTTCAGTGGATTTGTTCGGCTTAACACAATTTGCACTAACATTTAGTATGTTTTTTATTCTTCATGTTTTCCTCCATAAAACTTCATGATTTCCCTCCATAAAACCTGAAAAATCAGCATTCATATTTAATCTTTGATTAAAAACCTGGGATACATATATAATCTTTTGACTAAAAACCTTGGATATTTATTATTTTTGATATAAACCACAGTAACTATTGTTATAATTCCAGATTTACAGCCATTTTCTTAATTTATCTCAATATAGTTTATACTACATATAAAGTAAAAAGGTACTTCCCTCCTCATTAAATGCCTCAAAATTTTAAGTAATACAAGTTTTAAAACTTATGATACAACTCTTAAATGCACAAAACTTAATTTTAACTAATACAAGTTATAAAACATATGGTACATATCTCTCATATTAATTACTATTTTTTTATTTAAGTGATACATACTTATATGCACATTGTACAAGTTAATATAGCACGTCGGTTACAAAACTTGAATTGAATGTTGTCATTCTGATCATCCCACTACTAATTTAATCAAAACATGTTAAAAAATAATTAAACTTTATACCATTGAAGTCCAAAAATTAATATTAAAGTCCTCTTTTAATTTCAAAGATTCTTGTCGTGTTGCTTGGTAGCTTGGATCACAAGTTGCGGTTTAGCATATAAAGTCGACAAGGGTGTTTCAAAGGCATACGGGTACTTTGTTTAGTTCTGTGTTGTGAGGTTTATATCACAAGGTTATCAGAATAAACAAAAGGTATAAGAATGATGATATGGACCAAGTTTGACATCGAGAAAATTGAAGGGATGAATGACTTCGGGTTATGACAGGTAAAGATGAAGGCTTTGCTGGAACAACAGGGATTAGCTGCAGCATTAGAGGAGTTACTTGCAACCACGATTGTGACGTATGATAACGTCATTCAGAAAAAGGCTTACAGCTCATTGATCTTGTGTTTAGGTGATCGGGTCCTACAGGAGATCTCCAAGGAGACGATTGCAGTGGGGATTTGGAAAAAGTTAAAGACTTTATACATGCTAAAGTCTTTAGCTAATCGTTTGTACTTGATGAAAAAATTATATACTTTTCACATGCATCCAGGTAAGAGTCGGTCTAAACATATTGATGAGTTTCATAAGCTGGTAGGTGACTTGGCAGCTATAGATACTGCTATATCGGATGAGGATCAGGCATTATTATTACTCACATCTTTACCATCATCTTACGATTATTACTCACATCTTTACCATCATCTTATAATCTTTTGCACATAATTACGAACCAATAAATTACAGCACATGACAACAATTTTAACATGAAATATATTGTCTCATTATGATTTTTTTACCTATAAATAAGATGTGAGTTCAGAATTTGGTCCACTTCATTACTCACTACCGTTTTCATTACAAATACCTTTCAGCGCTAATTATTACCACATCGTAATACTACTTACTACTGTTTTTGTATCGTCATTGCATCTTGATGCACATGTACTTGTCATTTTAATATGAAATGTTGTGTGCGATAAAGTTATTCCCTAAAATTTTCGTCATGTGTAAAGTCGTTATCACGAAAAACACGTAATCAAAAAATATTGCTCGCCAAAACTTTTGATTACAGGGTACTCGCCGCCGCATCGCGCGGGTATCTTGCCATTTCTGGTGTCATAACACTTTTAATGACGTGATAGCACTTTTTGGCCCATGGCTTCAAGCCATGAGCCGACTGTACCCCATACATTTAGCATTTGAATATTAAAATTTGTTTGATAATTAGTATTTAGTATTTTTGTTTTGTTTACATGTTATTTTTTTACATGCTCATTTTAAAGCATTTAGCATTTAACATTTAGCATTTTTGTTTTGTTTAATTGCTACTTTTATAACTACAGCTAGATTACGAAATACGTTTTAGTAAATAAAGAGCGACTGTTGACTGGTATTGCGATTGCTATTGCTATTGCTAACTGAAAGTGCTACTACTATCGGTCGTTTCACCAAACATACCCTATATTAGGGATGAGCACGGTACCGGTACCGTACCGAATTAGTGGTATCGATTTTTTCCCGAGAATAAATTAGTGGTACCGGTACCGTACCGAACGGGATTCGGGTACCGGTACCGGGAAATCGATGGTTTTTCCCGTTTTTTTGGGTAATTTCCCGATTTGGTACCGGTCCCATACCGAACTAGTAGTCCCAATTTTTTTTACTCGAATCATGGTACCGGTCCCGTACCGTATACCGGGATTCGGTACCGTTTCGGTACAGAACCGGTACGGTTCCGGTTCGGTACCGGGATTCGGGTCTATATGCTCATCCCTACCCTATATAACTTCACAAGAGTATATAAGTGGATGTTTGGTAGAGGGAAATAAGAATACAAAAATAGAAATTGATCAAACTCTTTTATTGGTTGGCTTAGAGAAATAAAAGGTGAAGGTAACGCATATTCTAAAGTTTAATTCCCACTACTTTTGGTTGGAAAATGTGATAAATGAGGATATATGTAATGCCGCGCGTTACGACGAGGCATTTTAATTTGCATGTATTGGTGTTGACTTTTTGACTTTTGTTTTATTTGTAGTTAATTACACTTAATTACTCATAATTAAAAAGCCTTATTAGTTTGTTATCTCTAACGAACTAATTAACGACCGTTAGTATTTCACCTTTGGATTATATTAATATAAATAATAAATATACAAATATATTATTATAAACATTAATAGAATGATATCTAAATGTATAATGTGTGTGACCCCGTAGGTTCATGTATTTCCAACTGTATAAATATTCGTATGACATGAACACAAACTAAAAAATACATACATTAATTTTGATTATAAGTAAATATAATAACAAATATAATTTAAAATTAAAAAAAAACCATATGCAATCATTAAGTTTCTTTTTTATATAATACAAATCAAAGATGCCACGTACAGAATAGATTCGTCATCTTGTAAAGCATACACGTTTGAGATAAAATTCTCTAAAAAAACAATTAGCTTCTTTTATCGGCCAACTCACTGTCCTATGTTTCGTGAACTCGATCAATCACTTTTTGACATACACTTTTTCTAATAACCATAATTAGTCATAAATATCATGTGTTAAAAAATAAAACAAAACACCAAATTATACACGTAAATCTACGCACCATACGAACTCCATTAACAAATTTTAAGTTGGAGCATGTTATTAATACTCTCACCCTTCTTTTTTTATTATTATTTTATTTTTATAGTTTTGTTTATATTGTAAAATTATGAAACGGAAAGTGAAAAAAAGATATAAAGATCGACAAGTTAAAAGTATTAAACTAATAAAAAATATATAATAAAAATTGATAAAAAGTAGTATATTATAATGCAAATACCGAATCAAAGAGAGATGAAGATCGTAAAATGTACGGATATTTATAAAACAAACCCTTTAGAGCGTTGGGTACCGTAACGCCGTGGGGTCCGGCGTTAACGCCGTGGCCGGCGTTACGGTACCGTGGATGTGAAATTGACGACGGCGTTAGTGGCCAAGTTGACACACCAACGCCCCGTTGAGGCTTGTTTTGTTAAAAAAAGTTTTTTTTGTTTAAAAATTTGAAAATGGCTATTTTAGCTGGTTTTAAAAAAAAAATTTATTTTTGTTTAAAAACAGCCGGTAACGGCTAGTTTTTAAAAAAATAATAAAAAATAAAATAAAATACCCCAAACGGCTAGTTTTTTTAATTTTTTAATTTTATTTTTTCTAAATATTTTTACCCACTATATATATCTCATTTCATCCTCAACAATCTTCATCCTCAACCTATACATTCAATCTTCATCCTCAACCTATACATTCAATCTTCATCCTAAAACAATCTTCATCTTTCCAAAAAAAAATGGCCGACTTTCCCAATAAAGGCTCGTTTTGGAACCTCCTTAACGTCGGCACGATGGGTTCCGAGTCTACCTCGAATTCTCAATTCTCCGGCTTTTCTAGCCAAGCTCCAATGACTCCCGAGCAACAAGCTTTTCTTCAATCTCAACAACAAGCTTTTCTTGCATTTCAACAAACTTTCCAAAACATACAACAAAATCCACCACAACAACAAAGCCAATCTTCAAACTCAATTCCACAACAAACCGACTCCCAACCCAAAAGAACCCGAGTTAAACACGCGGCCAAAAGATCAAAAGGAAAAGAGGCCGAACCGACGGGTGACGTTACTACTTTACGTTGGTCCTCGGACGAGGAAGCGTTACTTGCCGAGTGTTTCGTTGCGGTATCCGAGGATCGTAACGTCGGGCGGTCACAAGCGAAGGACACGTTTTGGATTCGGGTTATGCACGAATTCAATCGGAAAAATTTCCAAAAACGTACCAAGGATATGTTGACAAGCAAATGGACGACTTTGAACCATCATTGCCAAAAGTTCAACGCAATCTACAAAAGGTGCCATCGGTTGAAAAAAAGTGGCGAGAGTGAGGTTGATTTGATGGGCCGGGCTCGGGGCATGTACCAAGACGAGAATAAAAATTCACCGTTTAATCACGACAAAGCTTGGGCGATTTTGCGACAACACGCAAAATGGGACGCACCCGAAGTTGCGCCGGTTGATTTAACCGAAGACGAAACGGGCGATTTTCACGCAACGGTTAACACCGACGAGCTATTCGGTGCCGATCCAAGACCTCGTCCCCCCGGCAAACAACGCCCCGGAAAAAAACCCAAATCCGACACATCGGCGAGCACCGGGGGAAGTCACTCGTCCCAATTCGGTGAGTTTGTGTCTCACGAGCTTCGGCTCAAACGGGAGGCCGCCGAAAAGGCGTTTGAGGCGTCGAAAGACAAAGACAAGACGATTAAAAGTTTGGAGGAGTTGCGATTTCTCGCCCTTAGCACGAAGGATTTGTCGGACGACGACGCGTTTTGGATCTTGCGGAAAAAAATCAAATCAAAGCCAAGTTACGCGCCGAAATGCCGATGGAACCGAACAACGAAGACGACTCCGACGAGTAGTTTTTTTTAATAAAATTCGAATGTTTTAGTTTTAAGTTTGTGTAATTTTTTTTTTTAATTTCCGGTTGTTATTTTTTTTTTTAGGAATTGTAATTTTTATTTTTAATGAATGAAAATAAATTTATTTAGTTTTAAAAGTGATTAAAAAAAATAAAATAGTGGGTCTCAAAAAGTGGTGTTATTGAGTTATGGTTTCCTGAGTTTTTTTAATGTGAATGTGAATGTGAAAAAGATGACGTGGCGGCTCAAAAATTGGTGTTACCATGGTACCTAGAGCTCTTAAGCTATGCTATTACTACACAGCCTAAAATCTTTTTTAATGACACTGCCTCTTTAATGTGAATGTGAATGTGAAAAAGCTGACGTGACGGCTCAAAAATTGGTGTTACCAAGTTATGGTACCTAGAGCTCTACTACACAGCCTAAAATCTTTTTTAATGACATTGCCTCTGTGTCTCGTTCATGTAGTATATATAGTACCTGTCAACTGCCACACATATGCTCGGGTAACAATCTTTCTCATTTCCCTTAAATTACAATCCTAGTTTTTCATCTCGAAATTGAAACAAATAGTTGACAGTTTGTAGCATATTTGACTGTTTAATTACATGTATGTATACACTGTTGAGTATAATTACAGATGCGTAAATGTTTTAGCTGATATATTTCAACACTAATTTGACATTAATTCAACGCTTATAAGTAAACAGTGCAATCTAAATTTATTAGTGTAAACTGTGAGTAATTTTGACTTTTGAAGTCAAACTTGTTAGGTATTTTGTAACTGTTGTTGTTCTTCTTAGTCATGCGGTTTTCGATATAAGTTCCTTGATTTTGATTATATAAGTAAGCCCTTGGAAATTATGCATTCGTTTTATTAGGCTATGTGCACGAGCAGTTTGGAGAGTAGCTGTTTGTTTAATAGAAGTGTTTGGTAACATTCTGTCGCTGTAATTGTAAAAAGTGTAGAGACGTAAACCTAATTGCTCTTTTTTTATGTGTTTTGATTAGGAGCGTTTTAAACAATTTCATTTATCGTGAATGCACCTGACAGCTCTGTGGGTAGCTTGTCATCTGACACAAGTTAAAGGGAAAAACTGGCACGATAATTTGACAATCATTTACGTTTACCTTTGATTGCAAACTGACTTTTTGTTCTTTTACCATATGATGTAATGTAATTGGCACCAAACTCAACAGGTACGGTTTTTACTCATATATTTTGAAATAGCACGTTAAATCAAACGGCGAAAACAGAAGCTTCTTAAACGTGAAAGTTTGTAATATTCTCGTGCAACTTTACCTATTTTATTATTGTTTTTTGTAATAAGAATGGATATTCCAATGTAGTATCAATTTTTGCTATTCCAAATTATAAACATTTGAAAAGAAACATAGATTGTCTGATTTATAGAAAATTACAGAATGGTGAGAGACAGAGAGTAGAATTTGAAAGTTAAATTATTGGTATCCAGCCTATCCGGTCAATAGTAGATTGCGTCTCTAAGGTTTTATTTTGTATAGTGATGTTCGCGTATGAATGAAGAAATTCGTGCTACAGTATGAACGACTGATATTAGTATCTCTACAAAATCGTCTAGTTTTTAAGTGATTAAATTGAATGTATGCTCCTTTTGTTGTTCAACTCTAGTGAATATATTACCCACCGGAACTAGTGCATGTGGCTCAATGGAACTAGTTGCAACCTCGATTAGTCCCCGACATACACAATGTGACTGGTGTTGTATTTCAGGAGTTTGAGTACCCAAAAGGCAACTTCAACGGCCCTCGATGTTTGGGTTTTCTTATGATCAGTAAGAAAAATTTGGTTTCTCCGGTCTCGATCATTTGAGGGATGATTTCAAATGGGTATGTTGGGAGAGACACATACAGGATAAAAAAGGATAAAGATGATAAGATTTAGAGGAGGCTTGATTCTTGTTTGGTTATTCCTCCATGTAAAGGATAGAAGCCGAAAGCTATCATTAAGTTCCTTGGTGGCGTGTTTATAGGAGCAGTTCCTGAAGTTACATATGGGTCGGTTGTACTTCCTGTATTCATACTTTTCTCATTGTTTTTGTCTATAGCCAATTTGGCAAAGAACAGGTCACATTTTTTTATTGCAATTTTATGAGAGGTTTCACCCAAAAAAATATATGTATGCAACTATCTACTTAGGCTACTGGCAAATGTAGGCTATCTTATTATATCCGTAAACCATGGTTGCCAAAACTCTAAAAAAAAAATTATATCCGTAAACGTGACGTTTGATCACTCACAAGCTGCTAGAGAAGTTTATGAGAGTTTTCAAAATGTGCAGTAATATTGGAGCCCTACTCCAAGTACTATCCGGAAGCTATTTCTCAGATAAGTTACCAAAGGTTTGTTTGACGCCTTCTTTGTCGTTATAAAATAATCTAGGGCAATGTGGAGATCCAATGCCAGATTTCGTTGAACACGATCTGCACTTTAAGGCCCGTTGTTGCATAATTTCTGAATGTGTTGGAACTTATGTTATTTTTCTTCTGTTGTGGAAGGAGAATGCCATAACACTACAAGAAAACTTAGAACGGGCGACGAACTTTTCCCGGGCGACATTTGTCGCCCGGGAAAGCTCGCTAAACGACAAAAATTCATCCGACGTGGCACCAATTCTGATAGACTTTTTAGTCAAAGTATTTGGTTAGTTTCCCGGGCGACATGTCGCCCGGGATAAGTTGGTTTCAGTTTGACCAAAATAATCAACGAAAATCCTGGCGGCAAATTTTCCGCTCAACAATCCCGGGCGACATGTCGCCCGGGATAATATTTCCACGTTTAATCTTTGTGTTTAGTGATAATTAATATGTATTAATGTATAATATTTTTTGCCTCACTTTTCCCGGGCGACATGTCGCCCGGGAAACACATTTTATTAAAACTTTTATAGTTTTTTAATATTTATAAAACTGTATAATTTTTAATACAATGGTTTCCCGGGCGACGTGTCGCCCGGGAAGTATTTTTAGTAAAATTTAGGATTACAAATCACGAAATCCTGGCTGGGCATTTTTTTCTGCCCGCTCAGGTTTCTCCGGGCGACATGTCGCCGCCGATAAGTTCTATCTTTATAATTAAAACTTAAATTTGCCTTTAAAAATCTCATTATTTATTTATAAAATAGCTTTTTTATAACGTATAATCAAAAAAGATACTTATAAAATATATGAATATTTCATATAAAAATAACTACGTTTTCTAGGTTCGTTTGGTCCGATATGTCGTATAACTTAACAAAAATTATAGTGTGTATTTTTGTTTATGCCGTTATGCCGTATTTCTCGGTTCGGCAGGATATGTACTACCTTCTATGGTTGAACATGATGTATTGTTATAACTTTTTCAAGATGCACAAACAAACATTTCATTAAGAAAAATATTATACATACACTTCTTAGTAACACAATCGACTTATCAAACAGACACTAAACATACAGAATTACATTGCAAATGACAAACTACTCGAAATCATACGAATTTACATTGCACATGAAAAACTATCCAAATCAAGCTTTTCCCATTTCATGAGACACTTCGTGTGAAATAGTGCAGGCCGATTTAACTGTGTGTTGTTCCGGATGCATATGCATTTCCATTGTTGCCTTGAGTACACTTATCTTTCCACGCATGTGTTTGCAGTTTGAGCACTCTCCATTTCTTGAAGATCTTAGAGAATAGTTTGTAGGTGTTGACGGTCCTTTAGTAGTGTAATATCATACAACAGGCCGGCAACAGAGGCAGTACCATACTTCGAGCAGGTAATGAGACTCATTCAGGTATAAAGAGAGTTATGTATGAAAATAATATTTTAGTTTCGAACTATTATAGTGTTTTTTTTGGGTCACTTTTGCAGTTGGGTCCTTTAGTAAGCCAGATGATGCCTGTTGTGGAAGTATCTCCTGTATCTTCCATGGCTAAGAGTGCTGCAGGTATATTGGAATTTTATATGCTTGTTAATTAGTGATGTTTTAAGGAACTTAATACTAAGTTAAGAGCTGTTTGAATTATTGAACGTATCCCAAGCACTATGTTGATTTCTTTTACTGGCTGCGTAATCACATCTCATTTTGGCTATTTTGCATTATACATTCTATGCAGATGCTTGGAAAGCACTACTTGAAACAGTTGAAGCAATGGTACCTGATTAGGATCCTGAAACTAGGGTCTTGTTGAACAAGTTTGTTGATCAGCTACCATCGGTTTTCAATCAGGTAATTCTATGTGGTTTAGTAGTGTTAGACTTCAAGAGATTAGCTTTTAGAATTAACAACTGAAACATCGGTTTGTTGATCTATATACGGAATTAGTAGTGTTAGTCAATGGCTACTTTTGTCGTTCCTTATAGACGTCGGCTATATTCTATGTGCTTTTTAGAAGTAGATTGGTTATATCAGGTTGCCCAAGGAATATCAGAATTCAAACCAACACCAACTGAAAACCGAGAATGGTTGCAAGAATTCATATAATGTCCCGAAAACACTCCTGGTAATGATGTGCTCAGGCTAGAACTAAAACTGAAACATCTTTTAGTATTTCCTGTGTTGATTTATAGAGATGATATGTGCTTATTGCAGGTGAAGTTCAATACTGATGCCATTGATGAGACGGATCTCCTTGAGGAAACTTTGAGGCCTCGTGTGGAAGCTATAGTGGTAATTTTATCACACCATGCGACCAGGTATCCTATTTCCACTTTGTTTTTGTGTGATATATTTGCAGCATGCAACATGTTTTAGGCTAGCTGAGGTGGTATAATTTCCTCATGACACCTAGCCGTATTCACTTAATGTTCTATCACTAACAAAGTAAATAATGTGTAGAGGTGGCAAAATGGCCTGTCGGGCGGGTTCGGGCAAAATGATAGCTTTAAAAGCTATAAGATATTATCACATTGACGTCGTAAATGATTTGTGTAAAGTTAAATTTTAGCTGCAAACGATTTAAATATTACTACATTATATGAATAAATAAAGTCTCATACTATTTTATTTTGAACGGTCAAATTCTGTGGAACATGAGTCATCTAAACAGTTTATACCAACAATTAATTGAGGTCATATAGTAAATAGGTTGGGTTTAAATAGGTTTTTCTTAGTACAGGTCGACACATATTAGGTGATCTTGCTGGGTTGATTGTTTGACACGCTAACATATACGTCCATTACGTTAAATATGATTAAAAAAACTACAATGTTATTATAATTAAACAAATTAGTATGAGCATTGGTCATTTCTCATGATTTTGATTTAGCTCAAGTACAAGTATCTTTAGATTACAAAACCGTATACTATTCATACAAGATGGGTCATTCGACCATTACAGTGGACAACGTAATTCAATTGGTTATATATATACCCACTAAAACATAAATATTTGCATATTTCCCGAAAATGCAAGTTTTGAATGCATCATGTACAATGTTGTTTAAGCATGTTTTGGATAAATAAGCAAGAGCGGAGCCTTAGGGGAAGTTTTAGAATAAGGCTTTTTTGGTTAACTTTTTACGAACATATATTAACGAGCGAATAACCGTTCATGAAGATAAATGAACAAGCGTTCATTTATATAACAAAACATTCATTAATTCTTGATCATTTTTATTCCTTTACCAAACATAAACAAACTCGCATAATGAGCTTAATTAGTATTTGTATCGTTTTTAGGCTTGAAAAAGAACTAAAAAACAAATTAGACCCAGAATTACTATCAAGTAGTATTAGCGGATTTAGTAAATCGGGAGCCTTAAAATTATCGATGCCTTAAAGGCGAGGCCCAATAAAAGATGCGACATACTGTCATATATACGGGCCCTTAAGAAATTCGGGGGCGTAAAGCCCTAGTTTTAGTAGCTTTACTATTGAGTATCTCATGTATGCAAGGTTTAGCAATTATGTATGTATAATTGCCCCTAACAATTAACATGTCATTAGACATGATAGCAACCGTATGGTGATTTTTGATGGAGGCTGCTGAAAGGAGGAATAGGTCAGAATGAGTAGGCTTGATTTATAAGATTGTATATTATTGCTGTGTTGAAATAAGTGAATGACGTGTGAAAAGGTTGCTATTGACTTGTTGACCTTTGAATAATGGGAAGAAGGACAAAACGTGTGGAAGAAATTGCATTTTATTTGTTGACTCTAGAAATATGAAAAAAAAAAAGTGTTTATTAAGCGGGGAAAGTTTCGGAGGAGATTTGTAGTATCTGTCAACTATGTCGCTCTATTACCATTACCATGTGAGCAATGGTTATTTCCCATAGTCTTTAAATAACCATAATTAGAAGTATATGCAGATAAATAAACCCGATAGTATACTACTCATATAAAATGTCCAATCTTCAATGTAATGGCCGAATGGCGCATCTTATAGTATAGGGTTTTGTAATCTGGTAGTTATGCTTAATTAAAGATCATGTGAAATAACCCTTGCTCACAATTAGGAGGTTACAAGCATTTGAAGTACACTTTGGGTGACACAATGCAATCCACCCATTTGTCCTGTTTTTTAGCTAATCTTTTTTATTGGATCCATCAAGGATAAATTATAACCCTGATCGACTCGTTTATAAGTGAATAGGTTGAGCTTTCCACTTCAAGTATTACCAATAATTTGTCCTTTTCTGCATGATCAAACTGCAAGTAGGTGATATATACACTCCAGCACATGCGGTTGCACAAGGACCAAGACTCTTTCACCAAACGAAACCATAATTCTAGCCAGATGCATTGTAGATTGGTTTAATAGCATCGACTAATAAGTTAAGTGTTAAGATTCAATAAATATAAACTAAACTAGCTTCAATAAATAATTTAAACTAAACTATCAACATATAATGGCGTCCTTTATGGAGGAGCTTGAACATCTTGAAATTAAAATGGAAGAGATCAAATTGGCCACCGGCAACTTTGATGACAGCAAAGTTATTGGAATTCGTGGTTTTGGTAAGGTGTATGGAGGAAAACTATCTCGCTTTAATGGGTGAAATATGCCTTTAAGTTATCTGAATAGTTAAGTGCTAAGATTTAGCACAATTTTAAACTAAACCGTCTCAAAAAATTTGTTATATATTGTACATATTAATATAGAAACACCCATTTTGTGAATATAAACTTGAAACACACATTCACCTTCAGTTGTTTTAGTTGACGTTAAAGGATGAATGGAAGATCTGAATTATGGTATATATGGTGAAATGTGTAACAAGGGATAGTTATTGGACCAATGATCCTTCTGGCTAGCAGTGATCTTTCTAACAAGCAGGGTGTGGTTTTTGACATTAAACCAAATCTGGCCATTGTGATTATTATATTAGAATAGTGAATGATGGTTTTCGACATTAAACGAAAGGTCTTTTATTTTATTTTTTGTATTATGAATGTTAAAGCATTTGATTATACACTTCTAAACAAACTTATAGTGGAAAAAAACCAAAACCATATATCGTAGCCATTTTTTTTATATGATCGCAGCCATCTAATATAGCAAGTTTCGTCGAATTTGGTTCTTTTGAAGGACTATTAAAAAGTCTGGCTTTGATATGTGATATATTTGTTTTATAGCAGGAGGGGCGTGTTATCAAGGAAAACACCAAGCCAACTAGGCCACTAGGCAAATAACAAAGTGCCTACAGACAAATAACAAGTTGTTATTCAATTATGTGGTCGCAAGTCCTCACCTAGCGCAAGCATAAAAGTCTGGCTTTCTTATTGAAGTTGTGCACTTGCACATTCTTGAAACACCAAATTCAATAAATTTATCATTTCATTCGATCAACAAACAATGGCCTCATATATGTCGGTGTTTAAACATCTTGAAATCCAACTAGAGGATATCAAATCAGCCACCAACAATTTTCATGACAGCAGAGTTATTGGAAGCGGCGGATTTGGTAATGTTTATAGAGGAGAACTGTCTCACCCCGAGAGGAAAATCAAGGTCGCTTTCAAACGTCTAAATCGCAAACACGGGCAAGGAGACCCCGAGTTCTTTAAAGAAATCAGGATGCTTTCCTCTTACAAGCATGATAATCTCATCTCCCTCTTAGGATATTGCAATGAAGGGAATGAGATGATCCTTATGTACGAGTATGCAGCTCGTGGAAGCCTCGAACGGATTTTAAATGATGTCGCTCTCACGTGGACGCAAAGACTGAAGATCTGTATTGATGCTGCGAAGGGACTAAGCTTCCTTCATGATCCGAATGGGACACAGCAAAGAGTCCTCCATCGTGATATCAAAAGTGCAAACATTCTACTCGATGAGAATCTCAATGCTAAGGTGGCTGATTTTGGGCTGTCCAAAATAGGCCCTGCTAATCAGCAACACACCTTTCTTGTCACTAGTCCAGTAGGTACCTCTGGCTACTGTGATCCACTATACATGGACACGTACCAACTAACAAAAGAGTCAGACGTGTACTCTTTTGGGGTAGTTTTATTTGAAGTTCTGTGTGGGAGAGTATGCTATGAAAATAGTAATGGTAGGTTAAAGGTTTTCGTGCATTTTTGGAAGAAATGCTATGAACAAAAGAAACTAGATGAGATCATCTTTCCCGATCTCAAGCAGCAAATGGATCCGAGTTCTGTCAAAACATTTGTAGACACTGCGTATCAATGTTTACAGAAATCTCGTGAACAACGGCCAGAAATTTCTCTTGTTGTAGAAAAACTTAAAGCTGCACTTGAACTACAGGAGCTTCATGATCTGAAACTGCAAAAAGAGCATGAGCAGGAAGAGATGCTTAGGCTGGCTGTGGAGTACGGGTATGGAGAGATACTTAAGCTTGCGGATCATCCTCTGATCTACAAATCTATGGAGGAATTGAAAGCTCTTCTCTCTAAAGGGTTGCCAGTTAACGGCGGCAAAACGGTAATAAGCCACGTTGCTGTGTGCTATTTCTATTTCTCTTTTCATAATGCTAAAACTAAATTAAATATTTGCTATTAAATTTCGATTTATACATCCCTTCTAGGTTTGCATCTTTTATTTTATGGCCGCATATGAAATATTGCTTTCACTTATTAATCATTATTTAAAAAATCATTATATACATGACTAAAAAAATATTCATTACTTTAAACAGGTACATAGTTTTGAAAGTTTCTAAATCTTATAATTACTTCAATATTCTTTCAAAACATCAAAATGTACTTATATATCCAAAAACACAATATCACCATCTTAAAATAAATACATTTGATATGAATAATATATTTAACATGTTATTTTACAATTTTACGCTTCTCCTTTAATTAAACAAACACAAAGTTTTGTAGGATTTTGGTGTACATAGGTGAGATTCCAACTAAAAAAGAACCCATATAACTAGATTGTTATTTAACATGTTATTCTACAATTAGTTAGTAAACGTGTGGAAATGTGTTTTTGGATAATTTTATGTATTATGAATTAAAGTTTAGAAGGACATTTAAGTAATTATGAAGTTTGTAAGGATATCGGGGCATTTAAGTAATTATGAAGTTTGTATGGATAATTTTACACTTCTTTAATTAAACAAACACAAAGTTTTGTAGGATTTTGGTGTAAATAGGTGAGATTCCAATTAAAAAAGAACCCAAATAACGGGAATGCTATTTAACATGTTATTCTACAATTCGTAAATGTGTAGAAATGTGTTTTTGGATAATTTTTTGTATTATGAATTAGAGTTTAGAAGGACATTGAAGTAACTATGAAGTTTGTAAGGATATCAGTGTCATTTTTCATTTTTTTCAGTGATACTGGTGTGAATCTTCCTAAAATAAATATGCATGTTCAATCACTCATATTCATTTCTTTTTTTGGTAACTATGGTTTCCGACCTTTTAGCCGACTAATTCACGAGGTTTTAACTTGCACACAAACTTAAGTTAGGTAAAACCCTCCCTCTTCATTAGGTTGGTGTGTTCTAGATAGCCTTTTTGACACTAGGCCACCTTTTTATTTATATTTAGAATACGTCAAAGGTACAAATCGAAAATTTAGAAAAGAAATATGTAAATGGATGTATACATTGAAGCCTGTTTTACTTTGTCAAAATACACTCATTCAATTAATGGACATGCATGCAGTTGTTATTAGTAAATGACAAGGGGGAAGTCATTTGCGAACGGATATACATTGAAGCCTGTTTGGATCAAATTCACTATGACCGTCTAACAGATCCATCTGACTTAAAAAATTCAAGGTGACTTGTCCCTTTTTTTTCTCTGTGGTTTTTAATTACGTCAAATAATCTTATTATTGGCTACTTCATTCAGATTTCCAGAGGGACGTTCTTACTTCAAATATGAAGACGAATTGAAAACATGTGTTAGAGCCGAATTCTTGTGTCCCCTAATCACATACAGTCTGAACGTTGTCTTCAGAAATGCCGAGGAAATGAGGTGTAAGACCCTCCACTACAGATTAGATGGGGAGACAAAATGTCGCCTGGTTTACGATACATACGAGAGAGAAGATGGATGGTTCGTGGTACCATTATATCAGTTTCCAAGCGATCACAAAACTGCAGATTTTGAAGTTAACTTTGAAGGATTTCCGAACGGTTGCAAGTTACAAGTAGCAGGCTTTGAGTTCCAACCCTTTGAAGAAATGGTAAGCGGAAAAATACCGGTTTATTATTTATGCCATTTTCTTTGTTGCTTGATAGTTCTAGCTAGTATTTTTTAGAAGCATTCGTAGAAAATAGGTCAGTGGCAAGCATATTACAAGTATAAAATAATCTCAACGACTCACTTGATTTGGTACGTTTTTTCATATATAGATGGAACTGCATGATCAAGGGTTAGAAGTGTACCAAGACATAGTTAAGGCTGCGTCACAGTCTTTGTTCTACAAATCCCTTGAGGAGCTTAAAGAGCTTCTCTCTATAGGTTTCCACATTGACAATCACAAAACGGTAATGTGCTACGTTTATATATAAGCCACTACTATACTTGAGACTATTATAGTTTAAGAAAGACAGTATCAGCAAAACTAATTCCTAACTGTATTATATAAAATATGGACAGTGGTTTTCACTGAATGAAAATGGAGAACACTGTGAAATGTTATCCATAGCCCACTGTTTGATTTCACGTGAAGGTTCCAGTTTATGTTATACTGAACTTTATTCAAGGTAACTTATCCTGCTCCTCCATCGACTTATCCCTTTTGTTTATTTTTAAGGTGTTCAGACTAATAATTTTCAAAAGTATCATTCTATGCTTCTTTTTCATGCAGATTCCCACGCTTTTATAGAACAAATAAAAAAGGATTTAAAGTACATATCAGAACTCAATTCTTGACCCCATCAATCAGATACACAGTGAGCCTTGTCTTACGCAAGAATGACTCTTCTAAGAAACAAAAGTATGTAGCTCTCAGATACAAATTAGAAGGGGAGACAGAAACTTCTATTGCATACCTTGCAAATAAAACAAAAGATAATCGCTCTTTTATTGCTGAATTGTATCAATTCACTAGCAATGGGAGAACTTTTGAGCTTGACATTGTGTTTGAAGATCATATAGAAAATTTAGAAGTAGAAGGCATCTTGCTTCAGCCCCTTGAAAAAGTAAGTTGACAAATACTGGTTTATTCAACTTAAGTCTCCTTTTTTCAAAAATGGTTTCAATATTCGAATTAGAGGTAACAATGTATCAGGTTGAGCTGGGTTGGGAATATTTCATTTTTGGAAAAGTGGGTTCGGTTTGTGTTGGCAGGTTGAGTCGACCAGCTTTTTTTTTCTTCTTCTTAATGCCGTAAACATCAAATGTTTAAGTAACGTTTTAATCTATTACTAAAATAATATACTATTTAAGTTTTGAACCAATATTAGTGTTCTTTTATATATTTCAATCGGTTGGAGTATCTTCATTCTTATTTTAAAGAGACTCGTTATCTAGCATGAACTGCTAAAAGAACTTGAAATTTAGTAAAAATAATAAACTCGTAAAAGAATTGATTTAATATAAACTGCCACGTGGCAAGTGTGAAAGATAGCAGTTACCCTTAATGGACTGGGCACAGCTCTTCAGCTACTTAGTAATTCAGAATTGGGTCGAAAATGGTCTGATATATGCTTATATATCATAGGTTGAACATGATCAAACGTTAGAGAATGAGGAATTGTCAAATGATAGTCTACAGTGGACAATGAAGAAGGATCTCTTCTCAAATCTTTTAAAAAGGTTCCACATCTATAATGATCAAATGGTACATCTGATATGAATTCTTCATTACTGTCATTTTGAAACCTCAAACACAAGTATTCCTAATATGAATTTTTTTTGTTCATACATGCTTCTTAATTTAGTTCTCATTTGGTACTCATGTGTATCTATACTGTTTGATTAATAGGGGTCTGCTGTTGATAATAATGGGAAGAAATCTTTGATGTTCTCAGCAAGAAGCGTAATAACTAACTGTGGGTCTTTTCAGATTTCATCCGAATCAAGGTTCTTTTTCTAATTTCATGCCACTTTTCTAGAAGAAGTTTATATCTTTTGCAAATACGTGAAGTGCACCCTTTACTATAAAGAAAATGTTAAACAAGAGGTACAAACTTTAGTTTGCTGTTCACTAATTCCCAGCATAGACTGGTTATCAACAACTTACAGATTTGAATCATGTTAGTAAGTTAAAAGTTCTGAGTATTTTTCTTGCACTGTCTGATTTTTAGTAGTAAGTTAAAAAGTTTTGACATTCCAGTCATGCTATCCTTGAGTGCATCCCGAGTAGGAAAGATCTCCTAATAAACTTGGTCAATAAAAAAACTATATTCAACCCATCTGAGATGCAAAGCTTTTGAAGAAAAAAAGGTTGTTTGTTTACTTCCCATTGAAGATAACCTTACTAACAATAACATGACCGAGAAAAATCTTGTATTTTGGCCAATTCACATTTAACAAGGAAAGGTAAACATGAAAATAGAGCCCTGAATGATAAGCCAAAGCAGCTTACTACTTTGCATTGACTATTTCACTCTGTTTTAATGTTGTCCTTGTTTCGTATTTGAAGATAATTCCGTGTCTACTGCAGATTTGGAGAAGTGGCTGTTTTAATCAGCCACTATTTTTATATTGAGAAGGAAATCGAATCCGATGTACTATCGCCTGAAACAACATATGCATGTTACCTTGTCTACAAATTACCTCAAGACCAATCCAAATTTGAGGGTCTTCTGCGAATTACTAATAATTATATTTGGGATCTAGATCCTGATTATCCGTATATTTATTTAGTAACCCCTCCAGAAACCCTAATAATTGGACAAAAGCTTGATCAAAACACTCACAGCCCATTAAATAGACCCAAACTAAATCCCGTTCCACGACAGAGGAAGGATGGTTGGATGGAAGTAAAAGTAAGTCAGTTTCAAACCCCAAGTTCTACCCAAACTATTTATATGGGTCTTTGGTTACGGACTCCCGATAGAGTTGTTATTAGTGGGCTTATTATAGAAAGCATCGAGCTTAGGCCTATAGTGGGGCATTCAGTTTAGGCCGATATCCTTGGGGCAGGGGAGTTATAATAGTGATTAGTGATTCAAGAGTTTTACAAATTTGTACCAAACGTGTATGTTGATTTAACATTCAGAAACTAAACGTGATTATGAAATCATATTAGTTTTACAACTTCAAAACCCATGCTAAACTTTTAAAATCAATGTGGCGATGAAGAAATCCACATGCTAGAGTTGTATCCCTTGAAAAGATGGCATAACAACTTCAATAATCCAGCTTAAACTTGAAAAACATGCATTTCTGTTGGTTTCTTAAATTCGACGTGGGTTCTGAACATATATATCTTGAATTTGAACCATTTGTAACGCCTATGAAGCCATAAGCACTACGTACTGCCGTATCATTCCGGGTTTAAATAAAAACTCTGGCGAAAGGATCCTAATAGGTCACAATTCCAAGCTTATAAGTAGCTCAAATGTTTTATCTCCTAGTGAGGTAGGATAAGTTGTTACAAACTCCCCCACTTAAAATCTTGACGTCTTCTTTATCTTTAGGCCTACGGTAAACATAAATTAGGCCTACACATTTGAAGGATCCATGAGCTTCGTGCCGATCACACGCTTAAAGGCTATGGCTTTGTACTACTCGAATATCATTTCGTTCAACTAAAAACCATAGTGGATGAATACTAGTAGGCTGAACGTCCAAGTTTATATCGGACTTAGTGTTAGCCCGTATTTCTCCCTATTAGTATTTGTATTTGTAACGGACCTAAGCCCGAGTTTAGAACATTCTTTGTATTATGTATTCATACCCTTTGATATG
>BQNB010013120.1:6490-8990 GCA_026074375.1 Tanacetum coccineum | reverse complement strand
GTTTTTAATACTTGTTTATATCCTTCTGTCTCGGTTGGTGATGGGCATCCCATTCCCGTCACCAACTCGGGCCATAACATTTTGCCTACCTCTAATGGTTCTCTTTATCTTCGTAATGTCTTTGCACTCCCTCCATTGTTAAAAAATTTAATTTATGTGCGTTAGTTTGTTCAGGATAATAATTGTACTATTGAAATTTAACGCTTTTGGTTTTTCTGTCAAGGATTTTACAATTCGTCAGGTGCTTCTCTGATGTGATAGCACGGGGGATCTCTACCCGGTCACATCGCCATCTCCCATTCCTCAAGCATATCTTTTCAGTCAACATACGTGGCATCAACGTCTTGGGCATCCAGGAAGTGAAGTGTTGCGTCGTCTTATTTCTTCTAGTTTTATTTCATGTAATAAAGAGAAGCCTCCCGTTCTTTGTCATGCTTGTCAACTTGGCAAACAAGTGAGACTTCCATTTGTTCAGTCAGAAATTGTGATAGGTTCGTGTTTTGATGTTATTCACTCGGATGTGTGGACTTCGCCCATCACGAGTTTTTCTGGATTTAAATATTATGTCTTGTTTTAGATCATTACTCGCATTTTGTTTGGGTGTACCCGTTGGTTCATAAGTCTGGTGTTCTCTCTAAATTTATGCTTTTTCGTCAATATGTTAACACTCAGTTTAAATGTAAAATCAAGTCTTTTTAGTGTGATCATGGTGGTGAATTTGATAACAATGCCCTACATAAAATATTTGCCGATATTGGTATTCAATTTCGCTTTTCTTGTGCCAAAACCTCTCAACAAAATGGTAAATCCGAACGCATGGTTCGGACTATCAATAATCTTATACGCACTTTACTTTTTCAAGCTAACCTTTCGCCAACCTTTTGGGTTGAGGCTCTTAATATGGCCACTCATTTGCTTAATATCTTACCCTCTACGGCTATTGATAATCACATTCCCTATACCCGCCTTTTTGGCAAAGACCCATACTACAGTCTTTTACGTACTTTTAGGTGTTTATGTTACCCTCATCTTTATCACTAATACAAAAAAGGCTAAAAACACCCCCCAAAAAGATCGGTTATGTGAAACCCTATCACTATGACAAAAAAATAGTTGGAAGGGAATAAATGGAATTAGGTTTTCTTGAGAAAACCAGTTTTCATAATAGAATTTGTATAAAAATGGGTTTTTGGGGTGAAAACCACTCTTTTTACATAATTAAAGACATTGGTGTGTATGTAACAACAAGTCTCTATGTGTTTATGTTATGGACATCATTTTTTATAAAACAACTAGTTTTTTTTACACAATTAAATACACTGGTGTGTAGGCAACAACATGTCTCTATTTGTTTATGTTACAGACACCATTTTATATAAAACAACCGGTCTTGTTTTATGTTAATAATTTGGTGTGCTAAAATATTATTAACTTAAAAAAAAACAATTAAAAGCAAACTTGACATATGATTAAAATCATAAGGACTAAACAGTATATACTAAGTCAGAATTAGTAGAGTGTTGGATTCTTATACTTATACATTTAATAGAATGACGGCTAATACATATATAGAGATAGTCTACGTACGAGTCTCTTCGAGCTATGGATTATAAGTCCGAGGAAGGCGCTTCATGTCTTGGCATTGAAAACAAGTAAAAGCTAAAACACATCTTAAATGCTAATAGAATATTTAATTTTAAACCACGATAATTGCTCAAGAATTTAGACTTTAAATATGATTACTTTTTATGTAATACCCGTAGTTTTGATACTTCGTATGTTTTTACCTTTTTCTATAGCCTATTCAGTTTTTTAAATTTAAATATGATTAAAGTATAAGGACCACAACTGTATAATTAATTTAGAATGAATAGAGAGATGTTGGGCTTTTTAGACTTTAGATATACATGCACAAGAGTTTGTTATATATACGTTATCATCAATACAAGAAAACAAATTAGCCGAGACAGAAAAAGGTTCATATACGGCGGAGGCAACAGGAATATAACATAAGGTGAAAAAGATTGTATACAGTAAGTGTTTCCATTAAGAAAACAAAAAGCAGTTTCGTGTTTTGCTTATTCGAGTTTCGGCTTATTCCAAGTGCTTATTCGTGGTTTTGGGTCACTTGGACTCTCGGCCCAATAAGCCAAGATTAAGCCGTGGTTTATCTTGACCTTATTCTATTGGACGGTTTCAATATTAAATATTTGTAACCATTAAATATGTGGTTTAAACATTAAATGTTGACGGTTTCAACTTTGACCTAATGACCATGATTATGATCTTGTAACCACCATGCATTTATGGAGGATGTTATGAGATTATGGTCATAACTCCTTTTGACCATAAGTTACAACTCGATCATCTTAAGGGACACTCCTCACAGAACAAGGTTGGTTTCTTGAACCCTGGAATGATTAACAATGATTTATAAATCGTATTGCATACCAATTAAGGTAGAGAGGACGATTTTAAACCTTGTTATATCAATTAAACT
>BQNB010013119.1:0-77840 GCA_026074375.1 Tanacetum coccineum | reverse complement strand
ATCACCAACGAGGGTGAGTTGGGTTTTCACCCAAGACTAGGGTGCGTATGGTGTATTAACAGCAGACCCGGGGTGTTTGTTTGGCTGTGGCTGTCGGGGTTTGGGTTATAACGCACAAGGGTGCGTTTGGCTGTCCATCAGCCGGGGTGCGTCGCGTTTGAGTGCGTTGTCACCGAAATAAAGTGAGTTTAATTAACGCGAAAATATATAAATTGTTTCATTTAATCGATATATATATAATGTGATGAAAAATATTATAAATTGCGCGGTCTAAGTAAAATACGATATGAATATTGAAACGAGACTGATATTAATGTATAAGTGATATTGGATATATCTGAGACGAGAGTTGGACCAAAAATGGACATTGACACCTTTTATACCAAATAATAAATATCAAAAATCGAAACATAAGATTCGGGATTCGAGACTTTGAAAAGTTAGACTTTGGTTTATAAAATATAACAAATTATATTTTGACGGGCGTTTCGATATAAAACGGGACTTCTAACTCCCAATAACGAAGAAACTGGATCAAAATCAGAATATACACTTTAGTTATAAAATAGGTTATTTTTAATAAATATTAAAAATGACAGATTTATTAATTATATTGATTTGAATCACTTTGAGTCGTTTCAGCCTTCGGCGAAACACGGAAAGTTGTTCGTTAATGGCATTTTACTTTGCCGCTAGCGAGGCTTAGCAGCTTTAGAAATTGGATAAGGTTACATTGGGGAGGAAATAGTATATATATCATATAATATACTAAGGGTTAAGTTTAAAGTTCGCGCAAGTGGATTTTCATCACCATGTTATATATGACTGCACTACATATAAAAATATGTATGATTTCATGGTAACGATGTACGCATCGTTGATCGTATTTATTACGTGTATAATCGAACGGCATAATTATAGGTCTGTGGTCGAGATCAGTTGCAGATTCGTGTGATTTAATTGGATTATGATCGTTTGGTCTTTAATCAAGGTGAGTTCATAACCTCGCTTTTCAATTTTTTGAATTGTTTATAACCCGCGTGGGGGGGATACTTGCTTGTCTACAAATCCTTATACTTGGATTTTTATAACAATGTGATTCGTGTTGTTTAAAGGATTTTGTGAGTTTATAGCCCATGTTTATGGTTTTAATATATTGGGGGGAGAACATGCTTGTTTACAAATGCATTTACATGGTTGATTTCAAATTGGTTTACATACTTATTTGCATAGCTCGCAAGAATACCTTATTTGACTTTCATTTTTTGGTCACAAATGCATACTTTACATTTGAAATAATTACAGATTAGCTTAGGCTGATTGAACTGATAACAATTACATTACTGCCCGGGTGTTCTTGGAGGGGACACCGGTAACGGGAGTATACATATACGCATTATTTGTATCCCTGCCCAAATTAGGGTAAATACAAGTCTACGTCACAGCGTCATGAACTGTAAATCACTTGGAGGTTAGGGTGAGCAGAGAATGTTATGAAATAGAATCTATTCGGATGTGGTATCCTATGTTTCGGGTGATTAGCGATCACTTGGTAAACGAACATTATAGATCTATTCGGGATTGATAACCATCGTTAGGTTAAGTGATAGCTACCACCAGTGTAACGTACGTTATAACTGTCGATCATTGTTGGGGATACAGGGCCACCTGACACATTCATTACTTGGAAACATTTTTGTTGTGACATTACATCTGTCATGCATTACTTATAAACATCTTTGGGATAAGATTGGTACTTTTGATGACATAAAATGTGTCATGCATTCTTTATAAATCATTGGGATTTTTACATAGTACTGTGATATACAGTGGATTGCATTTATATTTAAACTAATCTATGAACTCACCAACTTTAATGTTGACACTTGTAAGCATGTTTTTCTCAGGTGAATTAGATGCTTGGACTATTTGATGTGCATTGGAGTCTGTACATTCAAGCTTTTCATTGTGATGCAAATTATGGGACAAATGTATTATTAAATTCAGATTTTTATTGAATCAACAAATGGTATTATTCAAACGACACCTAGAAGTCGTTCTCTTGTATCTATTGCTGTGTATTACGAAGTAACACCCCATTTGGTATTCCGCTGCGTTGTATGTGATTTTTGGGGGTGTTACAACTAGTCACCAATCTCCTTTAACCGGCAGAGAAGCCTCACAACGTTGCTTACACCTTTTAACAGTACAAAGCTAGATATCAGATTCTTCACTCGGTAGAATCAACCCAACAACACCATTCTAATTTTACAATGATGGAGAATGTAACTACAAAAAGTATATGATATACAAGATTCAGCAAAGTAATCTTGAAGATTCTATGGAGTTGCGAAGCAAGATACTTGGTACTTGATCGTCTCGAAGGGGTGTTTGCCAATTTCTTGTTTGAAGAGAATTACCTACAAAATGCTAAATAAAACTATGGAAGAATAGAGAGAATGATCAGTAGATAAGAGAGTTAATTATTAGAAAAGTGTGTCTAAACAAGAGAAATGGCTTGGTATTTATAGCCATAAATTTTACTGTAGGCCGGTTTCGCCGGTTCTATTGCAGAACAGAACTGGCCTTTATATCGAAGGGAACCGGCGCACAATAACACAATCTGAATTTTGATATGCAAAATCTTGAGAGATCATGTATAATCTTGTAAGATTATGTTAAAGTGATTCTAAAAGATGGAAAATAAATGTTTAAGACGTCTAGGATATTTTTATTTTCATAAAGATTTTACTAAGTGTTATCAACAAAACATGAGAAGATCTTATAATTAAATAAACTTTTTTTATGGGTTTATTTGTATTAACAATCTCCTCCTTTTTGTTGATGACAAAACTAAAATCTTTATGGAAGTAAATTAGTCTAAAATGGTTTTTTGAGTATTAGTGTTCATTTTATTTTTCTTCTCCCATTTTACTTCCCTTCTCTCCCTTTTGTCCAAACAAAAAAATGGTTTAGTCTAAGAAAAGTTCCAAAAAAAAATAAAAGCGAACAAACGGGATGGTTTTATGCTCCCCCTTTGTTTTAGGATCCTCAATATTAATGATGATCTGCAAACAAAGGGTTAGATACAAAGAGATGTGCTCCCCCTTGCTATAGGAGTACCTACAAAAGAAAGGTTGAAGGCCAAGAAACATAAAAGGCAACTGTATAACTGTCGTCGCCGGTTCTGTTCCAACAATGGAACCGGCTTTGCAATCCGATGGAACCGGCTGACTTAAAAAGTCAGACATATGATTAAACCTATTTAAAACAATACACCACATAATTTCCTGGGAGCACAACGAAAGAAACATTGATAAATTTCAAATTACAACATTCGTAAGGTTAAGAAGATAAGAGATTCTTAACAATATATCACATTATTCTAGACCTAATAGTCCTAATCTAGAAGTGGTACGAAAGAACATTAAGGCGATAAAGGATGTGATTGAGAATGAATCGCATCTCATCCTGGAGATTGTCAACAATAATTTGTGTTCTTTAGAAATGTTCACAAAACATTTCATGTGTTAGCGAGGGAAAAGGATTGTTTGGTCATAATGGAGAAAGAGGTAGGAAGGTGGAGGTTAGGTTTGATGATTTTGGAGGAGGAGAAGTGGAAATTGGAAATTATGGTGGCAATGATGCAAGAGGAAGATCCATATTTAGAAGAGGTAGGGGTTTATTAGCCACGTGCTCAATGGAATTAAAGGATGGCCTAAGAGGAGGAGGATTGGTTATTGTTGGTAGGAGGTCTTCTAGAGTGTCAAAGAGGCCTTGGGGAGAGGTGGGAGGAGTGGAAAACAAGAGTTCAATGGGATCGATTTTGATTGCCAAAGGTGTGGAGTGTTTGGATGGTTAGGTTAGATCCGGTGGAGGAGAAGTCAAAGGTTGTAGTGTTGACTTTGGAGTCACTAAGAGTTTGCTAGGTAAGATCCTCAGGGAGAGTGGCGGTGAAGAATTTGTTGTTGTTGATAGAGGGGCCGTTTGATAGTCAGTGGGTGGTGAAAGGCGATTATAAGGAGGGGATAACGTACGTGGGATGGAGAAGCAACAAGGACGGATACTCATTCTAGCGGTGCGTTTAAAGTTAGGTTTCTTATATTTAGGCATTTTGTTTGATCTTTGGACATGATAACTAGTGTTTGGATTAACCATTTTATAGAGAGAATGTTAGAGTTTAATGCGTTGTTTGTTATTTTGGAGAAGATGTAATCATTGGATTTGCCTAAAGTCAACTTCTAAACACCTATGACTTATAGGTTAGAATTGAAGGGAATTTGTTGAGTAAGAATGTTGAAATTCGTATTTTAAACCAACTGTGTACAGTGTTGTCGGTTCTGCCAGTTCTGTTTGCAGAACCGGCTTTAAAAAGCTAATGGAACCGGCAACTGTTTGCAGAACCGGCTTTAAAAAAATTCTAGTTAGTGCCTATATGAACCAATGTTGGAGGTGTAGTTATCTAGACTCAAAAAAGAAACAAAAAGGACATATATAGATATATGAGATAACCCAAAGTCTTATTGACTTGATGTAGCTACAATTGAACGTGTTTGGAATGACATATTGATTATGTGTTCCATTATGGGCGTTCATGAGACATATGAGATGAAAAATGTTTTTTTGTATTAATCAATGCAGAAATTTTATTTTAAAAAGTCTTATTTAGGAGAATTATTTTTTGAAAGAATTCATTCGGGTTTTATTTGAATGTCATTACATATAGTATATTAGTAATGTATATGAAAACTTCCTGAATGGGTTTTTTTAGGTAAATAAATTCCTAGACTCAGAGAGAGAGATAGAGAAGGAGAGAAAGAGTATACCTTTTAGGCATTAGGTTTCATGAGACCGAGTCATAGTCTAATTATATTAAAGGGTTCCCTTTTAAGTGGTTTGGTTAGAATATCAGCAATGTTGTCTTCAGAGGAGACCTTCTCGATTGAGATGTTTCCTTTTTGAACATTATCATGAAGGAAATGGTGACGGATTTCTACATGTTTTGTGTGAGAATGAAGAACGGGATTTTTGCTTAGATCAATGGCACCTTTATGTCACAAAGAACGGGTATATCGTCTAGGTTTATATCATAGTCTACAAGGGCTTGTTTCATCCATAAGGCTTGTTGGCAAGCTTTTTCAACTGAAACATATTCGGCTTTGGTGGTTGAGATGGCTAAGGCAGTTTATTTCTTGGAGAACCACAATGTGAGACAACAACCCTCGGTTAGACTATATACATGCTAAATTGATATACATGTTTATAATATATTACGTATATAAGGATAAGAGTCCTATATAATATACTCATATAAGTTATTGCTGCTGGTCACAATAAGCATGTCAGCTGATTCTGCTATTACCTATACTTCTGTTCACTCTGAGCTGAGATTGAGGTATTAAGGGGAGAGAGACTTGTTTACGCACAGGAGAGTATTAAGACTCGTGAGGCCTTGACTAGATCTAAGGCTTACTGCAGAGCATTAGAGGCACGAGTTGTAGTGTTAGAGACGCAGGCAAATCGCCACGAGTGGCAGCGTCAGGGTGCAGATGATCATGCTGTTGAGCATATCATGCGTACCCAGGCCCTGGAGGCTAGAGCACGTATAGACACCTTGGAGGACACTGGCAGCAGTTCCTAGACATGTTTATGATTGTAGCTACTATACAGTCTGTTAAGTTTTATGGGTTATCCCGAGCTAGCAGACAGTATAGATCTTTTGTTTCGTTTAGCTACTCGGTATAGATCTTTTGTTCAGATATTAGCTATCTTGTACAACATACTAAGTGTTACGAGTATATCTTGGCTAGTATGGCTTTAGTTTGTTTCCTTTTGTATTATAACCTAGTCGTTACGATCATTTTGTATTTAAACGAACCATGTATGATTGTCCAAGATATATATGAAATGGATGGATTATGTTTTATATGAAATCGAAGTTATTGTGAATAAATGTTGATTTGTTAAATTTTCAATATTGTTGTGTATTTCACTGTGTGATGTGATCTCGTTTTATTTATCAAGTATGCGTCGAGTTATAGTTAAGACTTTATAAAATCTAACGTGCATTATGTTTTCTTGTGATTTGGAGAAAATGGAACCAAAAAGGAGGACCACGAGGTCGACACCGGTCACCACTACTCCTCCACCAGTCGTAGACCCTACTACCACCACGTCGGTCACAAATGCCCAACTCTAGGCCATGATCGACCAAGGCGTCACTGCTGTATTGGCAGCACGTGATACCACCCGAAATGGCGACGATAGCCATACCTCGGGAATAGGTGCCAGAAGGGCTGAACGAGTTGTGCGAGAGTGCACCTATCAAGACTTTACTAAGTGTCAACCCTTGTACTTTAAGGGCACCGAAGGAGTGGTCAACTTGACCCAATGGTTTGAGAGAATGGAAACCGTGTTTCGCATCAGTAACTGCACCGTGGAGAATCAAGTGAAGTTTGCCACTTGTACTCTTATGGGAGCTGCTCTAACATGGTGGAACTCACATGTTAGGACGGTGACTAATGAGGTTGCATATACGATGACATGGGCTGACCTGAAAAAGAAGATGACAACTAAATATTGTCCAAGGAATGAAATCAAGAAGATTGAGACAGAAATATAGAACCTGAAAGTAAAAGGCACCGATGTGGTAGCCTACAATCAGCGTTTTTAGGAGTTAGCTTTGTTGTGTGAAAGAATGTTCCTGGAAGAATCAGACAAAGTCAAGAGATATGTCGGTGGTTTGCCCGACAATATTCATGACAGTGTGATGGCTTCCAAGCCAAAGACAATGCAGGATGCCATTGAGTTCGCCACGGAACTAATGGATAAAAAGATCCTTTCATATGCTGAGCGTCAGACTAAGAACAAGAGAAAGTTTGATGATATTTCTAGGAACAACCAGAATCAACAACAAGAGAACAAAAGGTAGAACACAGGCAGGGCTTATGCTGCGGGGAATGGTGACAAGAAATCGTATGAAGGGTCTAAACCCCAATGTCCCAAGTGTAACTTCAATCATTACGGTCCTTGTATACCAACATGCAATAACTGCAAGAAGCTTGGCCACCTGGCCAAGGACTGTAGGAGCCGGCCTGCAACTGCAAATAACAACAACAATCGTAACAACAACAACCACAACAACAACAATAACCCGAGAGCCCAAGGGGAAAATACCAATGCCATTGTTTGCTTTGAGTGTGGGAAATACCAATGCCATCGTTTGCTTTGAGTGTGGGGCTCCAGGCCACTTCAAGAAGGACTGCCCCCAGTGGAAGAACAAGAACCAGGGAAATGGCAACGCAGTCCGCCAAGGCTTATGCAATGGGAGTTGCAGGGCACAACCCAGACAACAACGTTGTGACGGGTACGTTTCTCCTAAACAATCGTTGTGCTTCCATTTTATTGATGCTGGTGCTGATAGAAGTTTCGTGTCTACTCAATTTAGTACTTTGATTAATATAGCGGTTATAACGTTGAATTAGCAATGGGTAGAATAATTTAGGGGTAAATACGGTATTACTGGGTGTCACGTTAAATTATCTGAACCATCCGTTTTAACGTCGACCTAATGCCTGTAAAATGGTACTTATTGACGTCATCGAATTGGGCAAGGACGGTTGACGAGAATACCAAGCCGTTTATTGACTGTGCTAAGAAGATCGTCATATTCCCTTTGGGAGCGAAAATCTTAAATTTTCATGGAGACAGAATGTAAAATAAACGCAGGACTCGATAAAACATCAACTCGGCACCAAGACCAGAAGTATCTGCTAAAAGGAGTCACGTCTTTTTGCACATATTACCATCGAGGAGACTGAGACAAGTCAAAGAATAAGCAACTGCAAGATGTACCGATCGTCAAAATTATCCGGCGAAGTATTTCCTGAGGACTTTCCAGGTATTCCACATACTAGCCAAATTGGAATTCACATCGATCTAGTACCTGGTTGCTGCAGCCTGTAGCACGGGCACCTATCGATTGGCCTATCAGAATGAAAGAATTGGCGGATCAACTACAAGAGCTTTTCCGACAAAGGCTTAAAAGACCTAGTTCGTCACTCATTGGAGCTCCAGTTCTATTCGTCCAATAAAAAAAAAACCAAGTAAGATGGATCGATAGCGAAGGTGCATAGATATAATCTGATTATTAGGGTTTTCTAGGTTTCAATCTTTTGTACATTGCCAAGATAAGGATAGATAATGAATTGTAATATCATATTATGGGTTTACAATGGCACTTGGTTGATTGTGGAGGATTAAAATGATTAGAAATGAGTAAACGGGTAAAATGATCCATTTAGGTACGTTTAGGGTTTCTCAGATTCAATTTATGTATAGATGAAATGAGATGATGAAATAATGATGAAATAGGATTGACATAGTTGTAAAATAAGTTATTACAACTTATTTGAGTGTTGGTTTGGGTTTACAATGGATAAAAATCAAGAAACGGGTCATGGTTTAGTATTTTGCTTGGGTTAGGGTTTCTGACTTGGATTTCTTGTAATATCATGAAATGAGGATGAATATGGATTGTAAATGATGTATATGACTTGCTTAAAACTTGTACTTGAAGGATTGTACAAGATTTTTAGGAAAACAGAGATAAAACGGCTATTTTGGATGTCATGCATTAATGACTTGTACATTATGCTTTGAAAACTTATACTTGACTTGGAGGGAGTTTATATTTCAAATGAGATGTTATATTACTTGTACATATGCTTTAATAGTTTGTACACTCACTTTAGATATTATTCCTTCATGGAATTAGGGTTTAGAGATATATGATAACGTTGTGAATAGTACATTATAGGAATAATGTACATTATAAAAAGGATATGACGATATTGACTTGACATGATATGATGTTTTCTTGACATATATGAAGATAGGATGGCCATAGATAGGTTGCGTGAGCTCGTCTATTTTAGTTATGCAAGTTACTTTATATACTGAGATATTCACAATGCAAGTAATGTAATAAAGCGAAAAATTTCTCCATATAATTGTGATCATAGTAAAATAGGTTGATTTTGTATTTGATGAAAATTCTTGGGTTGTTATAGTCTCCACCCCTTACAAAAATCTCATCCTGAGATTTAATTGAAAGTTATAGTGGTATTGTTTGGGAATAGATGTAGGTACTGGGCATGAATTTGATTTTTTTTATGCTAATCAAGGTCACAAGTTCACTTGTGTGATGCATTTATAATTATGTTGTACACCATAATTATAATTACCTCCTTTCACACGTCTACTTATTTCCAAGACCACACCTTTTGATGATAGCCAATAGAATTTCTCCAGATCCTGATAGAACCTGGGTGGATGGAATACTTCGATTTATGGAACCTGTGGGTTATGGGCCTACCATGCTTCTGCTGCGCCATTCTGATCATAAAAAATTGTTATTCATTAACCTTTAAAAGTTAACATCAAATAAGAATGCTATCATAAATCTTTGTTAAAATTTTCATACCTAGTGGTATTGAAATCATTTTATATTGTATAGATTCTTGTGTGTTTCCTTATTATTACGTTGCAGGATATAACAGAAAATTTTAGAATATGGAGATCATGGAATGAGTGATCTATTAGGAGGCTTAGTGTTTCTAGGTACAGAGGTTGTAAGAAAATTGGATAGTAAGAGAGAAAATGAACAGATGATAAAAGTAATAATGATAATGTTTAAGTGAAAAAAAGGAATTATATGTACAAACAGATTGAGCAAAACTTGTTTGTACATATGTTATATACTTAAGCCTACTTATTTATAATTTGTCACTTACAAAGAGAAGCGTCTAAATCCTTGTAACTGAGAAATTATAAATTCATAGTTCGGAGATTTAAAATTTCCTTATTCAAATGAAGAAGCGTCCTAATTTATTTCAATAAGATGATCATAAATCGTCTTACCTAAGCATAAAAACATGATACCGAAACGGTAATATGTAGAAAATGATATTATCATGAAAGGTAAGAAAATATATAGTCGAGGATGATAATTTATGTTTCAAAGGTATAAGGAGAGTAAACATAGTAGAATTGACAAATGATGTCGAGTTTTGATATCACCAGATAAAAAGATATAACGAAATCATTATTTTATTATTTCATGGATAACTTTACATATGAAACTCTAAAAGAGTTGATACTTATGCTACATATTTCAAGATTTAGTTGAGAGATACAGTGATGTTGGAAAATAGATGTGGATATTTAGTACGAATTTAATCTTCACGTTCCCATGTAAATTCAGAGTTCCATCTTACTTTGACTATAGGGATGCATCTTTGTCATAGTTGCTTGACTTCTTGATCTATAATGCTCCCAATCTGATTATTCCTCATATTAAGTTGTCAGCAAACCAAATTTATTTCTTGAGAGATGATTCGTCACATAAGCTTTTCTTAGAAACATGAAAAGTACTGTTGTTTGTTTTTGAGCACTGACTTTTGTAATGCCCTTTCTCTCCATAGGCATGACAAGTTACAGACACTGATAGCAGGTTGCTTCCTGTGGCTGGTCCTTTGCTTTTGCAGTTCCTGGTTAGATGACCCACCTTGTTGCAAGTTTGACACTTGACAGTGCAAACTCTTGTGTGATGCAGGGTGCATCTTATACACAAAGGAAGATTTCCATGGTACTTTTTGTCTTGCTAGTATTGTCAGTATTTTCCATGTTAGCAGCTTGTGCTTCTAAAGCAGCAGCAACACTATCAGCAACTAGTTGCCGGATGGCAGCTAGAGTTATGACTGGTGTTTTAGATGTTGATGTTCTCTTAGGAGGCTTCTATCAACACGTAATAAGAATGACATCACAAATATAACACCCGGTATTTTAGGACAATGTACGACGATAATAAAGTCACTATTTGTTGGTAATATTGTACGTGTTTGTTTTTAATGAAAATCGTTAAGTTAAATCACGTAAGCTAAAAATGATCAGTTAACGTAAACGGACATTCAGTAAATTATTGTCTACGTTAAACGAGGGTTAAGTAATTATTATGAGGATAATTATTAACGTTTCACAAGTTATTTTATCGAATACGTGAAAGTGTTTACGTTTCGCGATAAATAACAATTAGGTTTTCCTGGAAACCCTAAAAATTAACGTACGCTTCAACAAATACCTACATTTATATAAAATGATCAAAGTTTATGAAACTTTATGCATATGAGCATACGTATACATGTCCTATATAAAAATAAACTACACTTTACACATTTTATACAAAGTTTACTTACACATTTTCTTTAATAAATACACAAGTTATTAACTAAGTATAAAATAAAATCTCTAGTAAACACTCTCCCTACTTTAATGGGATGATTCCCATATTAAGGAACCAAGAGACCAAGACTTTTAAATCCCTTGTTTCCCTCTTGGTGTCCCCTATATCCCACGGCACAGATCAACCCCCCCCCCCCCCTTAGAAATTCGTGGTCAAACTTGCAAGAAAATATCTCATTTCATTTCCTATATATATACATGCATGTATATAAGAGATCACTTACACATTTTACTTAAGAAAAATCAATTTCTTCTCTCTTTTCTCTTCTAATAAGCCACGGCTCAATAAGCTATCCATAATCAATCCATACAAAATTTTCTACAATCTATACAACCCTTTACGCATAAATCCTAAGGCACACTAAATCATTTACAAGCCTTGGATCACCATTTGCAAGGATTAAGAATAAAAGGGAAGATTAGGGTTTTCAAACCTAATCTAGGGTTATAAGCTTGTAACCTTTGGATTTAAGTCTAAACACGAGTTTAGCATTCATTTTACATCTCATACATCATCCCTAAGGTCTTCCTAATTCCTTCATGCTTTTATTTGTTATGATTTTATGTGTAATATGTTAATTATGGCTATAATCACCACTAATGACTTTTAAATATGTAAAATGAGTTTTCACTATTGTTTATCAATTTATGCACTTATTCTTATGTCATATGGTCATATATATCATGGAGAAATGGATTTATAAATATGTTAACATGTTTTTTAAGTATAAACATGTTTAAGTAAAAATTAGGGTTTTAAAGTTACTTAATATAATTACAAATGAAAGTAATGAAATAAATTGTTAAAACTTGTTACAATGACTTTATAAGGACTATGGATGAACTTGGACATTATTATAAGTACCACATATGTAAAATAAAGATATAAGAGTTTCTATATTAAACTACTAAATGAATTAATACATAAAACAAGGTTTTTATAAAGTTATACACATGGAAACTTAAGGGCTGTTTGAATTTGACTTCAATACAGTAGGTTTTGACATTTTACAATAATAATACGTCTCATGACGATTCCAAAATGATAAGAAACTCGAAGAACCGATTTATAACGAAAAAGATACGTTAAATACGAGTTTACGACTATAAATACTTTTATAAAACTATTTTTATAAAAGTTACTATTCATTACAGAAACTAATATTTTTAAAACTTCTAAAATATGATATAACTTTTAATTACGAGATCGTACTCGAAAGAATCGCTAAAAACGGAACTATAACGAATAAACTACGACGTTTTCGATAATTAAAGTTTATAAAAGTAATTTTATAAACTATGAACAGTAAAAAGCACTATTCATCAGTGGGATAAACTTTATAAAATATAATACATCTTTTAATAACAAAGACGTACTCGAAGGAATCACTAAAATCGGTATTAAAACGGATAAGTTATTACGATTACAAGTTTACGCTAATTAAAACCTAAAACGACAAAACGAGCTGTTGTGAACAGTAAAATTACTATTCACACCAGAATCTTAAAAACTTAAAAATGTAATATCTTGATCACTCGTCTTGCTACGAAGACGTGGGCGTAAGAAACGCGAGCAACGGACTTAAAACGACCAAATTAGGTCATTTTTACGAAAAGTATATTTATAAACGTTTTCACTTTATAAATATTATTTTACTAAAACGATTAGTCGGTGATTATGCTATATAGAATATTGAGTGGTTATCAAAGTACTATAATACTAGGGAGTTTCATAATGAGGCCTCTTCGGATGGCGTATCGACGAGTTGTTGGATTTACGATTTAAAGTGTCCTAACTCCTCGTACGTCATGTCATGACCTCTTTAATTATGATAGCCCGAACGATAGTACGATGTAACAACTATAAGATTATATTCAATGTTATTAATTAAAGTACTCGGTACTTATACGACCTTAATTTAAATAGGTTGCATCTATCGTCTTGCGTGACGTTTTATCTGTGATTATTTGGACTATCTGTACTCAAGGTGAGTTCATAGCCCCACTTTTACAGTTTTACTGATTTACTATTATTTGGGGTGGAAACATGCTTTGTTTTATAAATTGGACGCAAGTGTTTAAAGTGGAAGTTTTATATTGATTATGTGTTTGCCTAAGTAGCGATAACCCTCCTGAGCCCATTTACATGAATTGTTAATTGCATAGATGTAGTTGTTAATTACATTATGTGAGCACGAATGTTATAAATAGATCTATTGGGATTAACCTCCCCGTTTGGGTGATTAGCTATCACCGGGAACGAACGTTGACCATGTCGGACTTGGATGTTGCGGGTTACAACATCTGTACGGGCAAATAACTGCTAAAATAGCAAATATAGGTTGAGCTTCGGTGTCATGAGCTTAGTGCAACAGTAATCTGGTTTTGTGATTGTTGGCATATGTTGTAACATCACGGGAAAGTCTTGCGGTCCTGCATAATTTAAATACATAAACCTATGAATTCACCAACAATTTTGTTGACGTTTTAAGCAATGTTTTCAGGAGGTCAATAGGCACGAGGTGTCAAGGATGCATTGGATTATGTTTTGGATTGCACTGTTAAAGATTTATGTGCATCGTGTTTTGGGAAATTTATGTTAGCTTTTGTAATGTTTAAACAAAGAACAAGTAAAGCTATAAGCTTTTGTAATGTGTCTTTTATATTAAATCCAATGTATCAATTTAAATGACTTTTGTGTCGTTCTTATATATATCTTATGCTGTTGACCTACGACGTAACACGCCCCAGATCCTTATTCCGCTGCGACCCACTTTGGGGGTGTTACAATATCCAACTAAGAATCCTTCATCAGCCTTTCTATCAAATTTGCCTAGGTGATAAAGGGTCTTAAGATAGTAACTAGATAGCCAAAAGGTCTCATAAAACTTATAATAGGTGTTCTACCAATTAAGAGTTTATATGGTGTCTTATTATGAGGTTTAGTCACTAATACTCTGTTCTGTACATACCCAAAATGGTATAGGTAATAGTGAATCTGCCAACATAGTTCTAGCTGCCTCTATAAGTGTCTTATTCTTTCTTTCAGTTACTTCATTTTATTGTGGAGTCCTAGCATTACTGAATTTCCTCTTAATCCCTTTTATTCCACAGAACTGATTCATTTCATAATTTTTAAACTTAGTCCCATTATCACATTTGATAATTTTAACTTTGTGATTCAATTGGTTTTCTATGCCAGTTATGAAGTCTTGAAGGATTCCACTAGTCTCATCCTTTTTAGCTAAGAAGAAAACCTAACTAAATCTACTATAGTCATCAGAGACCACTAGGCAATACATTTTTCCCATGATACTCTTTACAAAAGTTGGTCCAAATAAGTCTATATGCAAAATTTGTAAAGGTTAGCTAACAATATTCACAAGCTTAGACTTATAAGTGGCTTTGTGTTGCTTTCCTTTCTGACAAGCAACACAAGTGTGGTCATTTTCAAAAATCTTTGAAGGCAAACCTCTTATGAGATTTCCTTTCACAAGTTTATTTATAGTTTTAAAGTTAATATGACCAAGCCTCCTATGCCACAATTAGACTCATCATTTGTGGCCTTTGCAAATAAATAAGTCAAACCTTTTGAAGGAACAACATTCTTTAGGTCAAAACTATACATATTATTCTTTTTAGGAACCTTAACCAATACTTGACTTTCATCAGGTAGCTTAAAATCAGGAGAAAGAATAAGACATTCAGTTTCAATGAAAAGAACATTGTTTTTCCTGTCACACATTTGTGACACACTAAAAAGGGTAAACTTAAGTTCTTTCACAAAGTACACATCTTCAAAGTCTAATTTTCTAGTTCTAATTTTACCTTTTCTAGTTATTTTACCTTCTTTAGAACTGCCTACAAATGCAACAAATCCTCCATCATAGTCTTGATAATCTATGAGATAGGACTTGGTACTAGTCATATGCCTGGAGCATCCACTATCAAATATTCCTGTATCTTTTAAAGCAACTTGTGGATCATCCTGCATATCAAACACAAGAGAATTAGTTTCTCTTGGGGACCCAAGCCATTATTGACTTGAGTCTACCTGTTGGATCAACATAGTTAAATTACTTATAAATATATGATCCACTCTTTTTGGAGACATGGTCTAGTTTCTTAATTTCAGGTCTCCAAACCCAACATGCTGAGGACTTAACAGCCTTAATCCCTTGTTTCCCAACAACACTTATCATTCTTTTTCCTTTGGTAGGATTAACATAATTTACCTTAACAGTATTAACTTTAACATTCAAAATTTTGTTTTTAAGTGTTGTTTGTTGGTGAAAAAGTCTCCTAGATAGTGAGTGTGACATTTGAAAATCATTTGATCTGGCAGCACTAACTGATGTTGCTGCTTTGGAAGAGCTTTGCTTAGCAGCACTAATTGGTATTATGCCAGACTTGGTTAAAATTGTTGTTGGAGAAAAATTTCTTCTAGAATTAGAGAAATTTTGATGATTAACCCTCATTGTATTATTCCAAACTAGTCTAACTTCCCTTTGACCAGTTCCCTTTTTCACATTTTCCATCACAAGTTGTTGTACCATCTTTTTATCATGAAAAACACAGTCTTTAATTAGATGGTTAAAACTCCCACACACAAAACAAGCTTTCTTTGTAAACTGAAACCCAACTCCTAATTTCTGAGTTTTCATTTCATTCCAGTTTGTTATGTTATTCCTAGGATTTTAACTAACTTTCCTATGTTGATTAGCTTGCTCAGGTTTATGTTGAACATTATCAGATTTTAATACCATTACTTTAGACTCATCCTCATCACAATCAGAAACCCAATCTTTAATTTTTGGAGTATCAGGAGATTTCTTAATCTCATTAGAGGAATTTTCACAGTTACTCTTATTGGCCTTATATCCATATCCTAAAAACTTAGGTTTTTGAAACACCTCAAGACCAGAGATGGATAAATAAATAGATAAGGGTGAAAATAAGCCTGTAGGTAGAGGTGGAACAGCATTATAACTTTCAAACCCTATACCTTTTCTATTGTTATCAGATATTTGACTCCTTATCAATTTATCTAAGCTCTTAGAAGCATTCTCAAAATTGTCAATTTTAATCTGATTGCTCTCTTTTTCTTTCTTAAGAATTTCTATCTGTATATTAAGAGCATTGATTTATGAGTCTTTAAATGAGGCATCTCTTTTTAAAAGAGCAATTTGATCATAAAACACAACCTCATTCTTCTTGTAAAAGACAAGTTATTCTTCTACAGAAGCTAGACCTCTTTTATAGGTAGCAAGATCAAACTCAGATTTATTAAACTCTGTTCTTAACTTATCATACTGAGTTTTAAGAGATTCAAAGATTGTAAGACAGGTGTTAGAACAAGTTTTGTCATTGTATACCTCAGAGTCTGAGAAAGCCATAAGTGCCATGTTAGTAGGGACTTCCTCATCTGCCATAAAGCTCCAATCAAAACTAGTTCCATCAATAGCCACCATTACTTTAGAAGAAGTATCTTCCACATACACAGTTTTTCTTGAGCTATCTTGATTCCTATTCTTGTTATCTTGATTCCTAGGCCTGATGTATTGGTTCTTTGCTCCTTTGCATTCCCTTGAAAAATGTCCCATCTTATGACAGTTGAAACATTTTACCTTGGACTTGTCATATCCAGCAGTATCACTTCCGTTGATAGTGATCTTCTTACCAGTTCTTTAAAAATACCTTCTTGCCCTCATGCTCAGTAAAGCTAACTTCCACTCCAAATCCATTTCTTCTAGATCATCTTTATGGATTTGTTCAAGGTCTTCATGTACCAGTTGAAACCCATTTGGTTGATTTGCCAAAAATGCATAGACAGTGGCATCACTTAGGTTAGCAGTACTATCTGAAGAACCAACACTACTAATAGGAGAGTTGGTAGTACTAACTTGAACATTAGCAGTATTAGCTTCATTTGTAATGCCAAGAGCTGAAACAAAGGCCATATTTTGTGAGCTTGAATTTGAAGTTGATGTAATAGTTCTTTTGACCTCTTGTTCAACAATCTTGAAATTGTTGTAAAGATCATCAAAGCTCATTGTTTCAAGATCTGGTTTATTCCTCCAGACCACAACATGAGTGTTCCATTCAGAAGGCAGACTTCTCAAGAATTTCAAATTAAGATCTTCTTGAGAGATGTTTTCTCCTAAGATGGCCAACTGGCTAACAATTTTCTAAAGTCTGTTAAAAATAGAGTCAAGTAACTCTATGCTAAGAGCATTGAAGTTCTCATACATCTGCTTTAGAAGAGTCTTTTGAGTCTTCTTTGTGGCATCATTACCACCAAATCTTGTTTGTATGGCTTCAAACAAAGTCTTGGCATCCTTGTATTGATTAAAAGTCAATAGGTGTTCATTGGGTAGTGCCATCAGCAAAATACTTCTTGGTTTTACATCATTCTTCTTTTTGGCCTTCTCTTTAGTAGTGATAGGACCTAGTATTTTTGAAGTAGAAGAACCATCTGAATTTACAATTGTTCGTACTACAGGTGTGAAGGAATTTCCATTCTCTATGACATCCCACAGAGCATAGTCTTGCACTTGAAGGTATTATTCAATTTGTAACTTCCACATCTCAAAATCACCCAGCTTTAGAAGGGGGCAACTTTGCAACATGATTGTTTTTGGCAGATTCTAGATCTATCTCTTTGTGAATAAAGAGTTCTTGTTGTTTGTTTCTTCTTGATCAAAGTTTCAGAGCACAAGCTCTGATACCACTTGTTGATCCCTTTAGAACAGATATTTGATTAGCTTGTTAAAGCTTTAGTTATCTTAGATAGATCTAAAACAACTATGATAAAAACCTTGAATAATATATAAATATTACGCGGAATCTAATCTTTATATACTAAAAGAACAATAAAGTAATATAATAGTAACACAAGATCTTTCCCTTAACTTATAATATATTGAACGATTCACAAAACAACTATATGTTTTTCCTAATAGCTATGACTTTTCTATATCCTCTAACTATGTCGTAGGGTTCCTTTTATACACTAAGGAAACCCTAATAGGCTTACAAAACGTGTCAAGTGATCATGCATATTTATTCCTAATATAACTCATGCATATCACTCTAGCAGTACTAACTATATAAGACTATGAGTACAAACTATTAACTAACAGTACTAACTATACTGGCAGTACTAATAATGTACTAGTAGCACTAACTATTATAACTAGCAGTACTAATAACTTAGTCTGTTTTTACGTATCTTCATTAGCAGTACTAACCATCACTAGTAGTATTAAGTTGAACCAGCAACACTAAGTTATTGAAGTCCATAATTCCCAACAACAACACTCTGAACCCCAACACACACTTACTACTGCTTCACAATCTAATGTTGAACCTATCCCTGTACCATCATCATCTCAACCCAAAAAGACCCACAAACATAGGAACACCAAAAGAAAGGCCACTGAGATATCTCAGTCTAGTGGACCTACTACCATTGTAGCAGATGAGAGTGTCTATGAGGAAAGAGGAGACAATATGGAAAGGGCTGCTACTACTGTTACTAGCTTAGATGTAGAGCAAGACATTGGTAACATCCTTATGACCCAATCCATGGCAACACTTAATGAGCCTATTCCTCAGGGAACTAGTTCATGTAGTAGTCCAAGGCGCTAAGATACCATATTAGGGGATAGACCTGCTCAAGCTAGGTTTGAGAGGTTGTCTAAATAGTCTAATGAACCACCTCTTTTAGGAGTTAACACACTTTGAAGTAGGAAGGATAGACTAAAAATTATGGAATTGATGGAAATTTGTATAAAATTGTTTGACAGGGTTCTTGCCTTAGAGAATATCAAGACTGCTCAAGATTTGGAAATTACTAGTCTAAAGAAAAGAGTCAAGAAGTTGGAAAAGAAGAAAAAGGCAAGAACTCCACAACTCAAGAGGAGATTATTCAAAGTCAGGATATAATCTTCTACTGAAAAGAGTTTGGGTTATCAAGAGGATGCATCCAAACAGGGGAGGAATGAAATTGGTCAAGATGAAGAGATTTCATGGTTTCAAGAGGATGAAGAGACTTAGGGGAGTGCACTAGTTACTACTGCTGGTGTACCTGTTACTACTGCCAGTACACCAATTACTACTACTGGTGTATTTGTTAGTACTATTGAACCAAGTACTCCTCTAACAACAACAATTCTTATTGAAGATGAAGATCTCATAATTGCTCAGACACTTATGAAAATGAGAAGTGAGAAATCAAAAGAAAAATTAAAGGAAAAAGGAGTATCTAGTGAGACTGCTACAACAACAACAACAACAAGAGGAGTAACTATGCAAGAACCTAGTGAGTTTGGAACAAGAAAAATAGTACCTCCTCCAGAACATGATCCAAAAGACAAGGGAAAAGGTAAAATGATTGAACTAGAGAAGCCATCAAAGAAGAAGGACCAAATCTAGTTTGATGAAGAATTAGCTAAAAGACTTACAGAAGAATTGCATGAAGAATTAGAAGAAGAGGAAAGGCTAGCAAAACAAAGAGAAGAAGAGGCTAACTTAGTTTCATGGGATAATACTCAAGCTATGATGGAGGCAGATTATGAGTTAGCTCAGAGACTACAAGCAAAAGAACATGGAGAATTGACCATTGAAGAAAGATCAAAACTATTTGTAGTGCTTATGGACAAAAGGAAGAAGAACTTTGCAAAGCTTAGAGCTAAAGAGATCAGAATAAAACCACCAAACAAAGTTCAAAAGAGGAATCAAATGTCTACCTATCTGAGAAACATGGCTGGATACAAACATACTCAGCTGAAGGGCAAAAGCTATAAAGAAATTCAGATGTTGTTTGATAAGGAAATGAAGAGGGTGAATACTTTTGTGGCTATGGATTCAGAGGTGGTGGAAAGTAGTGGAAAGGAAGCAGTTAGTAAGAAAAGAGAAGGTGAAGAACTTGATGAAGAAAGTGTCAAGAGACAAAAGCTAGAGGATGATGCAGAAAAGGCAGAACTTCAACTTTGTTTAGAGATAGTTCGAAGAGATGTTGAAGCTGTCAATGTTGAATCATTATCTATAAAGTATCTAATAGTTAATTGGAAAACACAAATTCCAGGAGAAGACAAGATGTATTATTAGATCATCAGGGCATATGGAAGTAAAAAATATTACAAGATATTCAGTGCAATGCTTGATGATTTTGACAGACGGGATGTGTTAGATCTATACAGGCTGGTAAAGGAAAGATTTGAGACAGCAAGCCTAGAAGGATATGATAGATTACTTTAGGGAGATCTCATAACTTTATTTGAGCCAAGTAAGGAAGATGAAATCTAGAAAGCTCAACAGGACTACACATTGATAAGTTGGAGGTTATTTGATTCATATGGAATTCATTTACTATTGACAGATACTGGAATTTCTATTCACATGTTAGTAGAAAGGAAATATCCTCTTATACAAAAGATGCTCTTAAGGATGTTAAGTAGAAGACTAAATTTGATCATGAGTGTGAAATGGCTTATGAGCTTCTCAGATTTACAAGATCACAACTTAAGAAGTAGAAGAATGTTTGAATACTTCCTCCTGATGATCAAGAAGCTTTTATTAAAGAAAGTTGATGATTAATATAATGAATATCAAGTTTAAGGGAGGATTGTTGGGAATAAAAGGATTCTCAACTGTTACTACTGCTGGTTTAAGTTATAGTTGCTAGTTATGGAGATTACTACTGCTGGTTATGTTTCTATTGCTAGTGAAGACTAAAGGAAATATTCTAAGTCATTAATATTGCAAGTTGTAAAGTTACTACTGCTAGTATTAGTTACTACTGCTAGAAGAGTTTCTGTTGTTAGAGTTTAGTTAGTACTGTTAGTTTGTTTTAGTACTGCTTATGTGATAAGAATGAGATATTTTAGGAAAAAATATGTATGTATAGAATACGCGTTGTAAGCCCATTAGGGTTCCTTGGTGTATAAAAGGAGACCCTAGGGTATGTAGTTTGTAATCTCATCTCATATCATCTCATCTTATTATCACATACATTATATAGCTTCAAGGTTTTGTATAACCCTAACACTATCAAGGGTGTTCGTATTAATATATTGAGGCTTAAAGTTTGGTATTATACAATCTTGTTCATTACTGTTTTATTGCTTATTCTTCTTGAATCATATACTAGATTCCGCATAGTTTTTGATATATTCAATCAAAGTTTCTATTATAGTTGTCTTGGATTTATTCATTACAACCAAGCCTTTACAAGCTAAGCAAGATCTATTCAAATGGGATCAACAAATAGGAGTATCTTTTGTTAAGGATAACTTGATATTGGTGGGTAAAGGAGATGAATTTGGTTTTGTAGCTGTTAATCCAGCATTAGTAAGTAAATCCGAGATATACTTTCTTTGATTTAGATGAGTCCCTATTTTAAATTGTCATCTAATAACAAATAATATTACACATAATATTCTACGAGCTACGCAGTGGATCTATTCATATAGCATATATAATTAACACATAAAACATAAATAAGGAAACATACTGTTAGCAATCAAGCTAATGATGAACAAGGATCTTGAAGTACACACACATGTGTAATAAACGTGCTTTACTGAAAACAACTTCTATTAACTAAATGAAGTAACCTTCGCATGGTTCATACACTACACATCTAGCAGTATCATCAAAATGTAAGTTCTTGACCAACGAATATGTGAACACCAAGAAAACAACACAAGAAAACCCTTTGGCTTTGCTTCTGCGATCGAACCAGAGAAAGAGAGGGACAAGGGAACAGATTTATAAGCTCTAGGATCCTCTTTATATAGAGATGGATTTAGGGTTTACCTAAAATACATTCCTTGTAGGAAAAGATAGCTCAAAGCCCAACAAACCCCCCCATTGGTGTTCCATATCCTATCCAACAAGTCTATACATCTAATTATTTATGGTTATTTACCCATTAATTAAAAAGCCTTATTATTTATTTACATCCAATGAACTAATTAATGACAGTTGGTGTTCATTCGTTGAATCATATATTAATATAAATAATAAATATACAATTAATTATTATTAACATTAATAGAATGATACCTAAATGTAAAATGTGTGTGAGCTCGTAGGCTTACGTATTTCTAGCCGTATAAATATTCATATGACATGAGCACAAACCCAACAGCTCCCACTTGCGAATGTCTCATTCATATTATATAACATACTAACATTAACAAATAGTCTAGCAACATCATCTATGCTCCAAAAAATACCTAAGTTTGTAGTTTTTTGGAAAACAACTCAGCCTTCTATGGAGTCAATTAGTCCTATCCCTTTGTTTCAGATACTAAATATGGATATGGATCAATAGACATTCCATAGTTCAACAATTCTATTTCTATTATCTGTATTGATTTAGATCATCAAATGTAAAAAGAATCATCTTAACTACACTTTAGGCTTAACCAAGCAAATATCTGGTCAACCAAATAAGGGCCCCAGTAAGTATCTAACTCTTGAACACGTGGAGGAACAAAATCTATTTTGACTATAAGTGTCCATCATGTACTTCAAAACACTTCTCAAAATAGCCTTTATAACTAATTTTTAATAGACTATTGGTAGGCTTATAATTAAGAAATGCTATCTATACATGCAAAACCCACTTTCATCTCAACTCTAAGGATAAGCATAACTTTCACCATGTATGTAATGCACACAATGAAATCGATCCATACAGTGATCTACATAGGTGGGGTATCTAATATTCAACCTCATTGAATAATATGTGGAGCTGGCACAATCATCTTTACGTATTCTCTAAAATACAATTAGACACTCACATTTACCTTGTCTTAACAACATTCCCATATTGTTAACTGTCAATGGACATAGTTTAGTTTAGAATAAATAAATTTATTCAAGAATTTAAACATGCATATATAGAACATAATAGTATAAATAAAAATGATCATACAACGTATATCAATTCATTGTTCAACACAACTGCTTATAGTTCCATTATCTAAATACCAAATAAGATCAGTTCATGACAATCCTAGTTAAATGTCTTATCCATGACAATCACAATTAGTGATAAGGCACAAGTTCCATGAACATATCAACTAGGTCATGATCTTGTGAGACTTTAAGAATACTTATTTTAAAAATTCACAAATACTGAAGTTCTTTGAATAATATAATGATTGGTATTTTGTAAGTGTGCACTCACTTATAAGTATTGATTATATGAGCCTAGTCACATTACTTTTCATAAGATGTATGACATACACAAAACATCCTAATGAAGACAGTCATCTCAACAGTTTTCCAAACTATAAAGTATTCTTATTCTTTTAATATAGTATTATGCAACTATGCTTTTAAACCAAGCATTGGTAGTCAACAATGTTATCATACAAAATGAAAACTTGCTTCTACAAAGATTTAGTATCATCTCAATTTAAAACCAACACTAGTGTATACAAACAACACTACGCTAAACCATCATAAATTCTAAACACTTCTTTAATAATGTTCGGGTATCACACAAACCCAAGGTTTGTTGATCATAATGACCTTACTATGATTATCACGATGTACGTCCATAGTATTTTCATTATTAATTCTTGGAATGAATTCCTAATTTAAACATTAATCAGAATGTTCCTTCTAATATCTTTTAATTAGATTCCAATGTTGTCAAATCATTTAACACTCATACAAATGACAAAACATTCCCATACATAATGAATCCTTTAGTGGGACTTAAGTCCTTCATTCATGTGTTCAATCTCATAAAGTGAGATGGATCTTTTGAGTTTCACTCAATGATATTCCATATTGTATTCAGACTTAATTCATAACATATGCTTAATGTATTAAACATATTATTCCAAGGTTACATGTTTCATCTCATAATTTCTAACAAGAAACTTTATTTCATTCTAAGGGATAAAATCTTACTTAGATAAATAAATTGTTTCTAATTATGTTCAATAACATAATCTATTTTAGAAAAGTAATAAAACAAATCTACTCCCACAAGCTTTGAGATGTACTCATGAGATATCTTATTTATAATTAAAAACTAAATCCAACAAGTGATTTATTTAACAATTAATCTTAAGATTATACTCATTAGATGCATGCTTTTATCCATACTTAGATTCTAGCATTTTTTATACTTTCTAAAGATTATATTGGATTCATAAAACTTTATTTGATTACATATTGTCCTTGTAGGGTAATCATTCATTCAAAAGATTTGAAATCCAATTTGTCATATTTCCTTCCAAGAAACAAGCATGACAATTTAATTATCTTTATATATTTAAAGTTCATAAATGAGGAAGTTTTAATCATAATTAATTACTTGAGTATGAGTAAACACTTATGTCATTTGACGTGCAATAAATATGTATACAAAATATTATCCTTATGAGTCTTCTCTAGAAGGAAACTCATTTATACCTAATCATCAAACTGATAAGTTATAGATAAAACAAATTCCAAGAATATGATTATCTCCTTTAGGACAACATCTCTTCATTCATAGTCTTTGAGTCATTCATTAAATCTAAGATCTAATAATATATCTCCTATGGTTAGCAAATTCACAATGATCCTCTAACTCATAATCCTTACCATTGGTGTGAAAAACATATCATCAAGTATCCTTGCTGATCTATGAATTTGAGTAATCATCATTTTAAGGTTCAATATTTTTATGTTTAGTCTTAGTATGACATTCGTTAGTGCGTTTAGAAGGATTATGTATCTTATTCTTTAATTCATTCAAGACCTACACTACTCCCACTCTCTTTTAGAAGAGTGAGACTCCCATTCGCTTCTTGAACATTTAAGACTATTCCCAAATAACTCAACATGACGACAAAACATTGTTCTTGTATGGGTTGTAGAAATGGCATCCCATTATTTCCTTTGGCTATCCAACAAGATACACTTAACAATTCTAGGAATTTGTCAATAAGAATCTCCAAGAGATTTTTACCAAATCTAGAACTTCAATTAAGACATAATGAGATACATCACTTCTATCTTAATTAACCTTCTAGGTTGGAGTCTAATTAGGTATATCTACGACATACTTAATTATCTAACCTTGATCTCTTTTAGGAGTTAAATAAGCTAAGGTCATCATGAATCAAACAATATCAATATATAGTTTAATTATCCTTGTTGGACATACTATAAAATGTGGTATTCGAATAAGATTGATCTTATACTTTTTGGTTTTTCCTATTATACCAACTTAAGTTAAAATGTAATGGTATCAATAGTATTACTAAGCTAATTACATCCTTTTATAAGTCTTTAAGCAAGTTAATGATTTAATATGTATATACTAACACGTAGACATAAACATCCAATATATTACTATTCGTTATAAGTCTTTGACCAAGTCAATGGCTTCATGTACATATCTTTAACAAGAAGACATGACAATTATTAAACTAAAGTAAATTAATAGTAATCTCAAGTTAATTTCAGACTCCATGTTTATGATTTCCAAGAAAACATAATCATGTAGCTTATCTATTTGTCTTGACGCATTCTCTTAATAGGGCTACATACATTAAATGTGTAGGAGTCCTAGTAGAGTAATAGTTTTCTTGTAGTAAAAAAACCATTAGTCATATTATTCTAAATTGTTCCTTGCACACAATAAAGATTTTCCCCACTTATATAGGGTACAACTTCTTTGCATAAAACAACACCACACTAGTTAGTTTGTTTGTATTGGCAATATGGCAGTGTCAAGCTCATAGCTAGTATATATATATAAAACTCCATCTACTAATAAGGAATTATGCATAACTATCAAAGATAACATTAAATGGAAGTGACCTCAAAGGTAACAAGTTGTCAAAGATAATACATAGTGATTCTTTACTAAATAAAGATGTTTCACACTTGGAAAGTAATCTATTATTTCAACCCAATCAAGAAATAAAGTAAGATGTTTATGAGTTAAACACCTCATAACTCCCACTGAATTTGACAACATTGCAAGTTTGTCATTTTTGTTTATAAAATGCATTACTCCTATTAGATCTGATAACATTGTGAGTATTTCTTCACTAGTGAAAGTAATTTGCAATTTATCTTTCCATTTATTAAATATCTACACATTATTGCTAATGTAAGTTACATGGACTAGTAAGCAAGTACATAGATATGCAAGCAAGTGTGTTCAAGATCTAGCCGTCTCAGCTATTTATTAAACTTAAAAATTGGCATGCAAATCCTCTTTTATCCGTTTACTTTACCTCAAAGGTATGCATCGTCTCTTACTTGTTTAACGAAAACAACTATAGACACCAATTCTCGAGTTATTGCCTTTTATAGTAATGCAATGATATTTTTGTCTTCCAATCAAACCTCATAAATATGTCTTGTTTATAACAAGATGGTAGCTATAGGCACAAGTTCTCTAGTTATCCAAGTTTCTTATTATGATTCAATGATTTCAATAATGAGAGAGGATATTGAAGCAATCTTGAAAGAATAAGAAGTTCAATTAACTTAACATGAAGTTTGGTATGAGTCTGAATAGAATTTGAGGTTAATTCTTTCATTCCTATTATAACTTTTCTACAAGTAAAAAGTATAGGAAATAGTCTTATTTTCCCAAGTAAATTAGACACAGTTTGTCTTCCACAAGTAAGAACAAACCCTTGTTTACGGTATACGTTGCATTAATACATTAAAAGAACTTGCAAAGTTTATTTTCAATATTTTCGATAATTCATCCTTTAAAAATTAACTACCCATGTTTATATAAATAAACAATTAATTTTACAAGGGTCTAAGATCCAACTTGACATTCTACCATAATGCAGTTGATCTACTAGAAATGGTATAACTCAAAAGGTAATATGTAAGAGATAATTGCCAACATGTGTAAATCTTAGCCATTATAGGGCACAAGGCAATATACTCCAGAATTATAATGTCAAGTAGCATGTTTCACCTCATCTTGTGCCTCAGATCGAAGGTCTGACCAACCATACTCGATATAAGTCACCCAATACACAATTTGTAATTTTACAGTCTCAGGTCTGACCATACGATTGTTATATTACCTTGTTTTGCAAATTTACCTAAGACTGTCTTAGAGTAAAAGAACGAACTCAAGTGATTTCATACTTGGATGGCATTGACTTAATTTTAAGGGTATAATTTGATAAAAACAATGTTACCAAAATTTGTGTGTAAGGAAGCATGCATAAAACCTTATGACACCTTTTAATTTTAAAACCTTTCCATTTTTGTTAGTTTTAAAATCTTTCTATAAATCTCTCAATTTATAAATTTTCATGCCATTTATAAAATTAGGGTTGCTATTTTTTTACAATATTTCTAAGTATTAACAATCTTACTATGGATAAAGTTAAATCCCCATGGGAAGTAATCAAACCTAGTAATGATTTACAAGATACTTAAAATACTGTTAAAACCGTTTATGTAAATATTGTGTATTCTTGCATGTTCCGTCACGGGTTCCCTTGCGGAAACCACTAAACCCCTGCGTTATAGAACGTTTGCAAGAAAATTATAAAATTTACGTATATAGTCCATGATTTTGCAAAGTGTATGTATCAATATACACACAATAAAAATCATGCACTTTTAGTCCATATTAATTTTGAAAATCGTTTTTTGCATAATTATAAAAATTGCCATAAATATAAAACATGCAAAACATATTGAACAAAATTACTCATACTAAACTAGAATCAGTTATGCAGTTAATTCAACAAAGGGTCTTCCCGAATATTGCAATTAAATAATTCACATAACAAATTCTCATGCATATAGATATTTAAGCTTACTAAACCATGGGTCACATGCATGTAATCCATGATTGACAATTTATAACAGGATAAATAAGCAACAAATACTTACTGTAAATCTAAAACGTAAATATATTTTTTCACATTTTAGAAGATTATGTAAAACATATCCTGTATATTATTACCATAATTATGTGATCAATTTTAAGCAAGATTATTTCTATAAATAATTTTTTAAAATATTTTTCACATAAAAGGCAACAATTACACATATATAGGCGCAAGATTTTACATAATATTTTAGAAGATTCATGTAAAATATATCCTATATATTATTACCATAATTATGTGACCAATTTTAAGCAAGATTATTTCTATAAATAGTTTTCTAAAATAATTTTCACATAAAAGGTAACAATTACACATATATATGCACCAGATTTTACATAATATGCAAAATATATTCATATATATTATTTCCTTACTTATGTGACCAATTAAAGCAAGATTATTTCACTAAATAATTTCCTAAAATAACTTTCACATAAAAAAGGCAACAAATAACACATATGGGGCGCATATTTGACATATATTTACGTTTTTATGTAATTACTACGCTATATGATTTGGCTCGTGATGCCACTGTTGGAAATTGTTATCTAATAACAAATAATATTACACATAATATTCTACGAGCTATGCAGCGGATCGATTCATATAGCATAAATAATTAACATATAAAACATAAATTGTTAGCCTTAATTTTATATAAGTCAAACAAGAATGTTATCGGTCCTATTAGTCGTAAGTAGTCTTGTTAAGTAATAGGCTAATCGGGTTAAATATGCTTGTATTGTAATCACATAAATTCGTAAGTTTCATGTCAGAAAATAACTTCTTACTTCATAAAATAAAAAAACTGACTATTTAAAGTTTACTTTTTAATCTACTTTACTTTAAACAATTGCACGAATTTTTTTTAAATAATAATTACGTATAATATTATCAAATGCAAATTACTTTAAACTCATAAAATACTATCATTAATAAATAATTAAACTTTTTTTGTTAAAATTTCGTACGTGCACGAGTATTATAAGTAGTTAACTATAAAAGATAACAATAAAATATATATAATTTGCGCACGCTATTAACGAAAGTTACTCTGTTACTTTTTTTAATGCCATGTTTAATTTTGTATTGATGGAAAACTTTTAGTTAGTGTTATGCATGTATGAGCTTTTATAAAAAAACAATTGCAAGACCACAAACCCAAATATTTGGCATTGGGCTTAAGTGTTTAACTTTGTGAAACTGTGGGTTTTACACTCTTAACAAGCCTGTTTTTATTCATCTTCGATCTAAACAGCTCTTATTCTATCTCTCTAACAAAGAAAATATTTCCATGTATGAAAGAAAAAAGGAGACACATGATGGTATTCTGGTAATTTCATAAAGAAGCAGAAATCACGTTTTCCAGCATGTAGGGATCGAGCTGCTTTTTCAAAACCAAAACGCAAAATGTTACTTTATTGATTTGTTTTACCAAAGACTCTCCACTAGATTATTGCCTTTTCATAATGTAATCAGATAATCTGCACCCCCAACTCCAAGTCTACCTTCATATTCAATTCAATGTAAATAACATTGGTCAAAGGTCAAAATATGCATGCATACGTAAAATATAGCGAGTTATAAAATTGAGAAGATGCATGCACAATAAGATTATCATATCTATATTAACAATCCTTAAACGAATAGGCAATAATAAAAAAAGGTAGAGAAAACATTTATCTTTCAAAAGTCACCAATGGTGATTAGGATATGGTTTGAGAAAAGTGAAAAGTGATACATAATGCTCGACAATTTTACCTCTAAAGTTCAAATTCTTTTACAGTAAAGATCCTCTAAAGTTAATTTGAACTTTAGAGGTAAAGTTCACTCACAAAGATAAAGAAAGTTGAGTCCCGCAGTAGGCTTCGCTGTTATCTTTGTAAGAGAACTTTACCTCTAAAGTTCAAATGCACTTTAGAAGTCCGTACACTTTCTGTTATGAAAGACCTCCCAACAAGTAAATGACACATTCACTCTACTGCAATATCTCAACCCTGAAGTCATAACATGGTTATTGGTTGTATTAATTAAATAATAAAAGTTTAGATAATTGACTTTAAATACCTTTTCTATGTGTTAAAAAAAGTTTTTTTTTCTTTTTTATTTAACCAATAATTATTTTTATTCCATAAAAATAGGATTCATATAGTGTGGAAGGGAACCGAGAAAAAAGCGGCGCCGCTAGCCAAAATCATCCTTTACAAATAAAAAACTTGACCTTAAATTTATGAAATTAAACTACCACTGACTTCTTCATATACAAAATTTGTGCGACTCTTGAAATTATATAAGAACTTAATCAACGGCTAAAACGACGTCGTTTTGGTCCGCTTGGGCTCCCGAGTGGGTTTTGGGCTGGGAAAAAATGAGTCGGCCCATTTTTTTCTTCTTCTTTATTCACCTACACCCCTGCACACACACACATACACACAATTGAGTCTTCCGGAATATGCTATGACACATTTCAAGATACTCTCACCCGATTGTGCTATAGTACGATCTCTGTTTATGTTTTTGCACGGGTTATTTGTGGGTTTCGATGTACGATTTTTTTGGGGTTTATGGTTCTGGTGCATGGATGATTGGGATGTGGGTTTTTTGGAGGGGTGTTCTTGATGGTTTGTGGTTGTTTTGCATGTATGTGAACTTAGGGTTTGTGATAACTTGGGGTTTTGATTTGGGTTTTTTTTTGGGCTTCAATTGGATTTTGAGGTATTATTGGTTATATTTGTTATATCTGTGTTTGTGAAAACAAATGGGTGTGGTGGTGTTTTTTGCAGGCATCTTTTTTCGATCAGGCTTGCAGCCATGCCCGGTATTTGGTCTCATATTTTTGCATTACGGCATTGTTGTATACTCTACGTGATTTGGAATGAATTGTGTATGAGTATATTTGTGAAAGTAAATGTATTTTGCTATTTGTTTGCTGAAATGGCTATGATGTTTACCTGCGTTTGCGGCTTCAACCAAATGTCGGTATCTTGGAGGGCCAGTCTGTCCTAGGTCTGGTTTGCAGCCATGGTCGGTATTACGTTTGGGGTGTTGCATTCTCAGGTTGGTGCCTTATGTGTTATTGTTGTTCTTTGGAATAATCGGTTCTAGATGATGTGGAATGAGTTGTTACATGAGTATATTTGTGGAAATGAATGGATTTGGCTATTTGTTTCCTGGAATGGCTATGATGGTCTCTTGAGTTTCAATCATTTATCGAGTCTCGGTGTCTTGGCGGGGCAGCCTGTCTTGGATCAGGCTTGCAGCCATGGCCGATATTCCGTGTGGGATTTTGCATTCTCACGTCGATGCCTTATGTGTCGTTGCTGCGGTTTCAGATTTTGTTAGTAGTCTGTGCTCGTTGTGTTAGTCGTTTAATGAAATTTTATATAATTTGGTTTCTTCTTTTGGAGCCACTCGTGCGTTTGAACATTCATATTTGATGTGCATTATTTGGAATGAGTTGTTAGGCATGTATATTTGTCATTAGCTGACTGTTTTGTATTGCTTAGATGGTTGTCTACTTCCGATTTTGGCAATGATGTTGATTTTCTATCGTTGCATGTTTGATGGTTGTAGTATGATAGCGTTGGTATCTTGTCTTGGTATCCTCACCCGGTCTGAGGCTGCAGCCAATACCGACGCTACCTACATTTTTTACGGTCACAGACCTAAGCCGTTGTAAGCCTATATCATGTATCTTTTTTAGTGTGTGTATGTAGATAAAGAAGAACCAAAAAAAGGTCGGTCTATTTATTTTCACCCAACACAAAACGTACCCATTGATTGTGTCTATAGTGTGTGTGACTATGTGTATCATATTTAAGGCGATGATGATTATTGTCTGCCTTACGTTTGTTAAACTGTCATTGCCTATGTTCGTCTTCTGGTACACGTGATGATCATGTGTATTATTTTTTTCATCAGCGTTGGTTATTGTTGTTTTTGGTATTCAGATCAGAAAAAAGATATATGGTACACGTGAGGATCATGTGCTCTTTATTTTTTTCTTGGTTGAATATTGATCAACGTTGATTTCTGTTGGTATATGTGAGTACGCTTATGTGCTGAAGCGTTATGGTTTCTGTTTGTGGTCGTTGTGATCTGTGCTTTAAGTTGTAACTCTTGCAATGATCTGTTTATACTACACTTTTTCTTTTTAATGTGTTGTTTGTTGAATTCCATCGGTTGGCGGGGTGTCTGCTGCCAGTTATGGATGCAGCCAAGGATGGTGTTTGGTCGCACTCTCTTGACTGTAGATCTGAGCCCTGCGTTATTATAATTTAACGATGCATATGATATACGCCCTATATTCCGGAAGAATCAGTTGTATGTATGTGTGTGTGGTGTAGGTAGATAAAGAAGAACCAAAAAAAGGTCGGTCTATTTATTTTCACCCAACACAAAACGTACCCATTGATTGTGTCTATAGTGTGTGTGACTATGTGTATCATATTTAAGGTGATGATGATTATTGTCTGCCTTACGTTTGTTAAACTGTCATTGCCTATGTTCGTCTTCTGGTACACGTGATGATCATGTGCTATTTATTTTTTTCATCAGCGTGGAGTTATTGTGTTTATTGGTATTCAGATCAGAAAAAAGATATATGGTACACGTGATGATCATGTGCTATTTATTTTTTTCTTGGTTGAATATTGATCAACGCTGATTTCTGTTGGTATATGTGAGTACGCATATGTGCTGAAGCGTTATGGTTTCTGTTTGTGGTCGTTGTGATCTGTGCTTAGGTTGTAACTCTAGCAATGATGATTTATACTACACTTTTTCTTTTTAATGTGTTGTGTATCATATTTAAGGTGATGATGATTATTGTCTGCCTTACGTTTGTTAAACTGTCATTGCCTATGTTCGTCTTCTGGTGGGGCAACCACACGATTGTGGTTGCAGCAATGGGACAATGTATTGGTGAGTTATTTTATTCCTTGCAGACATGAGGCCTAGTTGCGGAAATCTTTGGATACTTTTGTTACCCAGTATTCATTCGGACTATTTTTGTTGGAGTTTAAATCTAATTAACCATTAAACACGAGTACGCAGCGGAAAGTAAACACGTATAGAATAACATAATTAACAAGATCGAGGCGCATACATTTTAGCATGAAACGATACACCGCTTTAAGTAATAACCGTTTACACCGTCTTGAATATACGCGTATGTATAACACCACGCGTAACCACAAGAATCAAAGTATGATTCCTCTAAGCTTTCACACACTATACGTTCTTAGCAAACAAGTAATGTGTATAGTAGTGTTTTAACCAAATAATCACTTCGTATTTGAATCAATCAACACATGAAATACCTTCTTGATTGTAAGACCGCAACACAAAACCCTAGGGGATTGTATGTTCGATCGCACGACAAAGGAGGAGAAAAACTGAATCCCTCTAAAGGGTTTTGAGGTTCGGTCGAGCAAAAAAGCAAAACCGAAACCCTTTGTTAGGTTGTAGTTATCGAACACCAAGGGATTTTAGGTTTAGGTTTTTTCAAGGTATGAGACAATCAAAACCTTAGACCCCTATTTATAATACCCATTACTTGGAAAGCAAGAAAACTCTCCCACCTCCTCATGAGGAGGTGTTTGACGGGTATAAGGAAAGGAAAGGGCGAACCGAACCCTTCCTTTATTCGATTTTACATATTAAGTCCTTTAATGTTTAACCGACTAATATTTAAAACTTGTTAACTTTTAACGATCGTTTGTTAATCACTTAATATATTACTTTAATATATTTACTCGTTGCTCTACATATAAACGTGTGCGTCCCCTTAGGCTCGAAAACATTTCCGAACATATATTAATTATACGTGGACATATTCCAACAGCTCCCACTTAGACATGTATACTAATTTATATTAACATTGGTAAGGATCTAGCAACCACGCAATGCTCCAAAAACCATTCGAGGGTGCGTTTTCACAAAAAAACAGAACAAATATTTATGAATTTATACAATCCTTTGTTTCTGATACCGTGTTAAAAATGGATATGGATCAATGTCATTCCATTATTTAACAATTCTGTTTCTCGTATATGTAACTAATCAAGATTACCGAAAATCAATGAGACATATCTTCATGAGTTTTCGGGTACGGCTATACACACATCTGATTAATTCTACGAGGGGCAGTGGCATCATTCTTCAATAATTGAAGGAATAATTCTTTATTGACTACAAGTTTCCTGTCACCTTGGCTTCATAATCATTATGACTTAATTTAAAAGCTACCTTATTTAAGATAACTAGAACCAAATCAAGAAGGTGTGATAATTGTGAAAATTGCTATGGCTTGTGTTTTCTTGGTTTTTGGACTAACATTTTGCAGGAAAAGCAAAGAAAAGTGTTAAATTGATGATGGAAAAGCTGTTTAGAATGGAATTGGAGTTAATGCTGGTGACTCAAAGTTAATGCTGCTAGGCATAACTTACTACTGCTGGGTGAAAGTTAATGTTGTTGAGGGTATTTTCCATAAATACTTCGATTAAGGGTTTCAATCGATCCTTTAATCAATTTCACTCTTTCAAATACTCTCTAACTACAAACCCTAACTCAATTTTATCATCCATTATCAAAACCCAACATAAATGACGACTCTAAAGTTTGCTGATACTCATAATATGGTCGCATTTTTGTCTAAACCCACAGAGAGTGATGGGTTTGAACAAATAGTGGATTTTTTGAATGCACACCCTATAAGGCATGCATTAACGATCAATCCTACTATATATATTTCTTGCATTGAACAATTCTGGTCTACCATCGTGGTCAAAACTATCAATGGGGAAGCACAGTTACATGCCCTAGTAGATGGCAAGAAGATTATTATCACTGAAGCATCTGTTAGAAGTGATCTTCAACTAGCAGATGAGGAAGGTGTTGAGTGTTTACCAAATTCTACCATCTTTGAACAACTTGCATTGATGGGGTATGAGAAAGTTTCACAAAAACTAACTTTCTATAAACCATTCTTCTCCCCATAATGGAAATTTCTAATTCATACTATTTTACAATGTCTAAGTCCAAAGACTACTGCATGGAATGAATTTAGTAGTACTATGGCATCTGCCATTATCTGTTTAGCTTCAAATCAGAAATTCAACTTTTTAAAATTCATTTTTAAAAGTATGGTTAAAAACTTAGATAATTTGTCTAGCAAAATTTTAATGTATCCAAGGTTTGTACAAGTGTTTTTGGAACAAAAACTTGATGATCTGTCAACTCATAAGAGAATTTATGTTGCACCCTCTCACACTAAAAAGATTTTTGCAAATATGAGAAGGGTAGGAAAAGGATTTTCTGGTAGAGTAACACCTTTATTTCCAACAAGGGTGGTACAAAACCAATCACAAATGGGTGAAGGTTCAGCAATTCCAACTGATCCCCATCACACACCCACTTTTATTTAACCATCAACTCAACCTCAAAAGGCACAAAAACCTAGGAAGCCTAGAAAGGACACTCAGGTACCTCAGCCTAGTGATCCTACTAAAAGTGTTCCCGATGAGACTGTCCATAAGGAGTTGGGTAACAGTTTGGTGAGGGCTACCACTACTGCTTCTAGCTTAGAAGCAGAGCAGGACAACAATAACATCAATAAGACCCAATCCAAGGCAACACCTAATGAATCTAGTTCCCTAGGAACTACTTCAGGTGGTGGTCCCAAGTGCTAAGAAACCATGGGGGATACTATTGCTCAAACTAGGTTTGAGAGTGTATCTAAACATTCTAATGATTCACTGCTCGCAAGAGGTAACACACTTCAAAGTGATGAGGATAGACTTAAACTTAATGAATTGATGACACTATGTACCACTTTACAAAACAGGGTTCTTGATTTGGAGAAGACAAAGACCACTCAATAGAATGAGATTGCTAGTTTGAAAAGGAGGGTCAAGAAGCTTGAAAAGAAAAATAGGTCAAGAACTCATAAGCTGAAGAGATTATACAAAGTTGGTTTGACAGCTAGGGTAGAATCCTCTGATAATGAAGAAAGTTTGGGTGAGGATGCATCCAAACAGGGGAGGATTGATGCTATTAATGCAGATGAAGAAATTACCCTGGTTAGTGTTCAAAATGTGGATGAAGAGATGTTTGATGTAAATGTTTTAGATGGTAAGGAAGTATTTGTTGCAGAACAAGAAGTTGTTGTTAATGATGTAAGTAATGTAGTTAGTACTGCTGGTGATGCAACAATTGTTAGTGTGGCTACAACAAATACTGCTACAATTACAACTGTTGATGGTATTACTTTGGCTCAAGCACTTATAGAAATAAAAAGTACAAAACCCAAGGAGAAAAGGGTTGTTATACAAGAGCTGGGTGAATCTACAACAACAATATCTTTACAACAATCACAGGACAAAGGTAAAGGAACATTGATAGAATCTGTGAAGCCTATAAAGAAGAAAGATCTAATCAGGCTTGATGAAGAAGTTGCTTTAAAATTACAAGCTAAATTTGATGAAGAAGAAAGACTTGCAAGAGAGAAAGCTGAAAAAGAAAAAGAAGCCAATATTGCCTTGATTGAAACATAGGATGATATACATGTAAAGATTGATGTTAATCATTAATTGGCTGAAAGAATGCAAGCACAAGAACAAGAAGAGTTGTCTATTGAAGAAAAGGCTACATTATTTCAACAACTCTTAGAGAAAAGAAGAAAGTATTTTGCAGCTAAAAGAGCAGAAGAGAAAAGAAACAAACCACCAACAAAAGCTCAACAGAGACAGATAATGTATACTTACCTAAAGAACATGGAAGGATACAAGCTCAAAGATCTAAAGAACAAAGAGTTTGATTCTATCCAAGAGATGTTTGATAGAGCAGGGTAAATACATTTAAAGACTTTAGATCAGAGCTGGTGGAAGGCAAAGAAAAGAGAGCAGGAACAGAGCTGATACAAGAGAATGCAAAGAAGTAAAAGGTGGAAGATGACAAAGAAACAGCAGAGCTTAAATAATTAATGAAAATCATTACAGATGAAAAAGAAGTAGCAATTGATGCTATACATTTGGCTGTTAAGTCTCCAAGTATTGTTGGCTGGAAGATTTATAAAGAAGGAAGAAAAAGCTATTATCAAATAATGAGAGCTAATAGAAAGTCTTAAATGTACATGTTCTTTAGTCAAATGCTTAAAAGTTTTGACATGGAAGATTTAGAAGACATGTACAAGTTGGTAAAAGCTAAATATGAGTCAACAAGGCCAGTGGAAGACTTAGATTTGTTGTTATGGGGTGATTTGAAAACAATGTTTGAACCACATGTAGGAGACGCAGTATGGAGGAATCAACAAGCATACAAAGTGTTGGATTGGAAGCTGTATGACTCTTGTGGAGTACATTCCTTGAGACATTCCTTGAGGATGCAACATATGCAGATTTATATGTTAGTAGAGAAGAAGTATCCTCTTGCACCACTTACACTTTCAATGATGTTAGAAAAGAAGCTTAATATTGATTATGAAAGTGAAATGGCTTATCAGCTTCTTAAATTCATCATAAAATAGCTTAAGAAGCAAAGAAGTGTTTGGAAGCATCCTCCTAGTGTTGATGAAGTGTTAAATGAAGAAACTTGATGATTTTGAAGAAGAATATCAAGTTTAAGGGAGGATTGTTAGGATTAAAAGTCTTTTTGATGCTGTTAGAATTACTGCTGCTCATGTTTTTGTTAATGCTGCTCAGCTGGAGTTAGTATTGCTCAGAGATTTCAAAGAAAATATGCTAAGCGTTTACTATTGCTAGTACACAGTTAGTACTGCTAGTGAATATTAGTACTGCTCAAAGACTTCAAATAAAATATGCTAAGTAGTTACTACGAGCTAGTAAAAGTAAAGACTGTTCAGATGCAGTAATGATGCTAGATGAAAAATGCTTGAAGTTACTACTGCTAGTGAATAATAAGTTAATGCTGCTAGTTAGTACTCTTAATATATATGTATTAGTAGTTTATAGAAAAGAATTTAGATATTTCAGGGAAAGTATTATAAGCCGACTAGGACTCCTGTGGTGCAAAAAGTAGGTCATAGGCATAATAGTTGGAGGTACACCAAAAAAAAATACAACTAGACTGTATAATTCTTAGCTTCAAGGTATTTGTAACCCTAATACTTTAAGATTATTCGTATTATTATCATTAATAATACTGGAGCTTGTTTGTTGAATTGTATGTTCATTGAATTACTGTTTCATTAATAATTCTTCTTAATATTAAAGATTAGATTCCGCATAATCTTTAATACATTCAAACAAAGTTTCTACTATAGTTGTGTTAGATTTATCTAATATAAATAAACCTTAAACAAGCATAAGGAATTTGATCTATTAAAGTGGGATCATCAAAACATATTATTCCAAGGTTACATGTTTCGTCTTCTAAAATACTTACAAGAAACTTTATTTCAATCTAAGAGATAAAATCTTATTTAGATAAATAAATTTGTTTCTAATTATGTACAATAACATAATCTATTTTAGAAAAGTAAAAACAAATTTACTCCCACTAGCTTTGAGATGTACTCACGAGATATCTTATTTATAATAAAAAAAAACAAATCCAACAAGTGATTTATTTTACAATTAAACTTAAGATTATGCTCAATAGATGCGTGCTTTTAATCTATGCTTGGATACTAGCATTTTTGTATACTTTCTAAAGATTATATTCGATTCACAAAACTTTATTTGATTACATATCGTCCTCGCAAAGCAATCAATTAATAAAGAGTTCTTTGAAATCCAATTTGTCATATTTCCTTCCAAGAAACAAGTATGACAATTTAATCATCTTTATATATTTAAAGTTCGTAAATGAGAAAGTTTTAATCATAGTCAATTACTTTAGAATGAGTAAACACTTATGTCATTTGACGTGCAATAAATATGTATACAAAATGTTGTCCTTATGAGTCTTCTCTAAAAGGAAATTCATTTAAACCTCATCATTAAAACGATAGGTTAAAGATAAAACAAATTCCAAGAATATGATTATCTCTTTTTGGACATCATCTCTTCATTCATAGTCTTTGAGTGATTCATTAAATCCAAGATCTAACAATGCATCTCCTATGGTTATCAGGTACATAATGATTCTCTAACTCATAATCCTCACCATTGATATAGAAACATATCACTAGGTATCCTTGCGGATCTATGAATGTGAGTAAGATCATTCTAAGGTTCAACATTTTCATGTTTAGTCTCAGTATGAAATTAGCTAGTGCGTTTATAAGGTTTATGTATCTTCTTCTTGAGCTAATTCAAGACCTACACTACTCCCAATCGATTTTAAAAGAGTGAGACTCCCATTCGCTTCTTATACATTTAAGACTATTCCCAAATAACTCAGCAAGATGAGCAACATAAACTTTGTTCTCGTGTGGATTGTAGAATTGGCATCCCATCGCTTCCTTTGGGTATCCAACAAGATACACTTAACAGTTCTAGGCATTTGTCAATAATAATCTCCAAGAGATTTTTACCAAATTTAGAACTTCAATCAAGACATAATGATATACATCTCATTTATTTTAAATTAACCTTCTAGGTTGGAATCTAATTGGCTATCTCCACGACATACTCAATAATCTAACCTTGATCTCTTTTAGGAGTTAAATAAGTTAAGGTCATCATGAATCAAACAATATCGATATATAGTTTGATTACCCTTGTTGGACATACCATAAAATGTGGTATTCCAATAAGATTGATCTTATACTTTATGGCTTTTCCTATTATACCAACTTAAGTTAAAACGTAATGGTATCAATAGTATTACTAAGCCAATTGCATCCTTTTATAAGTCCTTATGACAAGTCAAATGACTTAAAGTGTATGTACTATCGCAGTAGACATAAACATCTAACCATTACTATTCGTTATAAGTCTTTTACCAAGTTAATGACTTCATGTCTTTAACAAGAAGACATAACAGGATAACTTTTTACTTTACGTTATAAGTCTTTTCACAAGTAAAGGACTTAATGTACATGTCTTTAACAAGAAGACATAACAATTATTAAACTAAAGTAAATTAATAGTAAGTTCAAGTTAATTTCAAACTCCATGTTTATGATTTCCAAGAAAACATAATCATGTAGCTTATCTTTTTGTCTTGACACATTCTCTTAATAGGGCTACATACATTAAATGTGTAGGAGTCCTAGTAGAGTAATAGTTTTCTTACTTTGCAGTCAAGAAACCATTAGTCATATTGTTCTAAGTTGTTCCTTGCACACAATAAAGATTTCTCCCACTTGTGCAGGGTACAACTTCTTTGCATAAAACAACACCACACTAGTTAGTTTGTTTGTATCGACAATATGGCAGTGTCAAGCTCATAGCTAGTGTATATAGAACTCCATCTATTAATAAGGAATCGTGCATAACTATCAAAGATAACATTAAACGGAAGCGACATCTCAAAGGCAACAAGTTATCAAAGATAATACACAGTGATTCTTTACTAAATAAAGATGTTTCACACTTGGAAAGTAATTTATTATTTCAAGCCAAGCCAGAAATAAAGTAAGATGTCTATGAGGTAAACAACTCATAACTCCCACTGAATTTGACAACTTGCAAGTTTGTCAATTTCATTTCATAAAATGCATTACTCTCACTAGATCTGACAACAGTGTGAGTGTTTCTTCACTAGTGACAAGTAAGTAGCAATTTATGCTTCTTTCCAATTCTTGAATGTCTACACATTATTGCTAGTGTGAGTCACATGGACTAGTAAGCAAGTACTTAGATATTCAAGGAAGTGTGTTCAAGTTCTAGCCATCTTTGCTACTTATTAACTTGAAAAATTGGCATGCAATTCCTCCTTTATCAACTTACTTTTCCCCAAGGTTGTGTAGCATTTCTTACTGATTTAAGGAAACAACTATAGTCACGAGTTCTCTAGTTATTACCTTTTACAGTATTGCGGTGATATTTTCGTCTTCCAATCAAACCTCATAAATATGTCTTGTTTACAACAAGATATTTTATTCTTGGTAGCTATAGACATAAGTTCTATAGTTATCCAAGTTTCTTACTATGATTCAAAGATTTCAAAACCGAAAGAGGATATCGAAGCAATCTTGAACGAATAAGAAGTTCAATTAACTTAACATGAAGTTTGGTATGAGTTTGAATAGAATTTGAGGTTAATTCTTTCATTCCTATTATAACTTTTCTACAAGAAAAAAGTATAGGAAATAGTCTTATTTTCCCAAGTAAAATAGACACAGTTTGTCTTCCACAAGTAAGAACAAACCCTTGTTTACGGTATACGTTGCATTAATACATTAAAAGAACTTGCAAAGTTTATTTTCAATATTTTCGATAATTCATCCCTTAAAAATTAACTACCCATGTTTATATAAATAAACAATTAATTTTATAAGGGTCTAAGATCCAACTTGACATTCTACCATAATGCAGTTGATCTACTAGAAATGGTATAACTCAAAAGGTAATATGTGAGAGATAATTGCCAACATGTGCAAATCTTAGCCATTATGGGGCACAAGGCAATATACTTCAGAATTATAATGTCAAGTAGCATGTTTTACCTCATCTTGTGCCTCAGGTCGAAGGTCTGACCAACCATACTCGATATAAGTCATCCAATACTCAATCTGTAATTTTACAGTCTCAGGTCTGACCATACGATTGTTATATTACCTTGTTTTGCAAATTTACCTAAGACTGTCTTAGAGTAAAAGAACGACCTCAAGTGATTTCATACTTGGATGACATTGACTTAATTTTAAGGGTATAATTTGATAAAAACAATGTTACTAAAATTTGTGTATAAGGAAGCATGCATAAAACCTTATGACACCTTTTAATTTTAAAACCTTTCCATTTTTGTTAGTTTTAAAATCTTTCTATAAATCTCTCAATTTATAAATTTTCATACCATTTATAAAATTAGGGTTGCTATTTTTTTACAATATTTTTAAGTATTAACAATCTTACTACGGATAAAGTTAAATCCCCATGGGAAGTAATCAAACCTAGTAATAATTTACAAGATACTTAAAATATTGTTAAAACTGTTTATGTAAATATTGTGTATTCTTGCATGTTTCGTCGCGGGTTCCCTTGCGAAAACCACTAAACCCCTGCGTTATAGAACGTTTGCAAGAAAATTATAAAATTTACGTATATAGTCCATGATTTTGCAAAGTGTATGTATCAATATACACACAATAAAAATCATGTACTTTTAGTCCATATTAATTTTGAAAATCGTTTTTGCATAATTATAAAATTGCCATAAATATAAAACATACAAAACATATTGAACAAAATTAATCATACTAAACTAGAATCAATTATGCAATTAATTCAACAAAGGGTCTTCCCAAATATTGCAATTAAATGATTCAAATAACAAATTCTCATGCATATAAATATTTAAACTTACTAAACCATGGGTTACATGCATGTAATCCATGGTTGACAATTTAATAATTTATGAACAATATAAATAAGCAACAAATATTTACTTCAAATCTAAAACGTAAATAAAACAATTTTAAACATTTTAGAAGATTATGTAAAATGTATCCTATATATTATTACAATAATTATGTGATCATTTTTAAGCAAGATTACTTCTATAAATAAATTTCTAAAATATTTTTCACATAAAAGGCAACAATTACACATATATAGGCGCAAGATTTTACATAATATTTTAGAAGATTCATGTAAAATACATCCTATATATTATTACCATAATTATGTGACTAATTTTAACCAAGATTATTTCTATAAATAATTTCCTAAAATATTTTTCACATAAAAAGTAACAATTACATATATATAGGCAGCAAATTTTACATAATCTTTAGAGAACGTGTAAAATATATCCATATATATATTATTTTCTTACTTATGTGAACAATTAAAGCAAGATTATTTCACTAAATAATTTCCTAAAATAACTTTCACATAAAAAGGCAACAAATAACACATATGGAGCGCATATTTTACATATATTTACTTTTTTATGTAATTACTACGCTATATGATTTGGCTCTGAAGTGCCACTTTTGAAATTTGTTATCTAAAAACAAATAATATTACACATAATATTTTACGAGCACCATTGGAATCGATTCATATAACATAAATATATTAACAAATAAAACAAAAATATTAGCCTTAATTTTAATAGATACGTCAAACAAGAAATGTTATGTTCCTAATTAGTCGAAAGTAGAAAGTCAAACTAGGTCTTGTATTGTAATAGGCTAGTCGGGTTCAACGGGCTTGGATTGTAATCTAATATTGTCCGTGTTTCGGGCTCAAAGCCCAAGTTTAGCCAAGCCCGGCCCAAGTAGAAAAGCCCACATGCCACTTATGGCTCAAGGGTATAAAAGAACCCTCTCCACACATGGAGAGGGTGTTGGTTGCCATTTCTCACATTTTCATGTGTGTAACCATACCATTCTCTCTAATCTAATCTTTCTCTTTTGTTTCTCTCTCTAGTTTCTCTCTTTACTTTTCTCTATTCTTTTCTAGCTTATTGCTTATTGGTATGGCTTATTGTTGTGATATGGGTGGGTTAAGCTTTTGGGATAACATTTGGTATCACTCGCCACGGGGTGGGTTTAGTGGTTTAAGTTTGTTGAATTATTGAGCTTATTGGTTCGGTTTAAAGTGCTTATTTTTTTCTTTTCTTTTCGTGCTTATTAACATACATCATAAATTTTTGTTTAACAAAATCATCTAGCTTTGTATCAAATATGTTTGGGCTTACTGTTAATTAAAAAAATCATTTGGGCTTTGTATCAAATCTGTTTGTATCAAACTCTATTTGGTTAAATATGGGTGGGTTTTAGTTTTAAAAAAATGGACACCACGTTTTAGTTATTTTGACTTTTTCCTTTCACGACATTTTTTTTCACTTTGTAGCTCATTCACATTTTTTTTATGGCTTATTTGAGCTTAACAACAGCTTATTCAAAGCTTTTTGTTCGTGGTCATTAAAGATTCAAACCTTCTTCTCTTAACACCATTTGTAGCTTATTGGCTGGTTCCTTTTCGTAGCTTATTTGTTAGCTTTACGTGGCTTATTTATTTTTTGTGTGGCTTATTCTTGTGGTATAAGGAGCTTATTGTCAAGCTTTTTGAGTGGCTTATTGTTCTTTGTGGTCCACTGTTGAAGACAAGAGAAAGGACACCGAACAACTCACAACAAGTTAGAACCGAACAACTTGAGTACCGTACAACTTGGTTCAAGTTGGAACCGAACAACTCAACATCTTGTGGAACCGAACAACTAGCAACCGAACAACCCATTTTTCTTGTGAACGAACAACCCATTTTTATTTGTGTACCGAACAACTTTTGTCTTTACGAACCGAACAACTCACAAACTTGTACGAACCGAACAACTCACAAAATTTGTGTACCGAACAACTTTCAAGTGACACCGAACAACTCGTCTTAAGTCATTTCAAATTTTTTACGGTTTCGAGTGTCGGTCAACTACGGGACTTCTTTTCTATACCATTACGATCGTGAACTCATTTCGATCATCGTGGTATATTTACTTTTCACCGTCGACAACCGTAGCATTCCGTGAGACAATTTCTTACAATCGTTCCATTTAAAAAAAATAAAATAAAATTTCAAACGAACATGAAAACCAAAAATGGAGGGATTTTTTTTTTATTATTAATTAACAACTTTTTGCAAGTTGTCACATGCAATCCCTCAGCTCCAACACAATTTCAAAGCTAGTCCTTTGTTTGTTTTATAACCCTCATTGTTAAAACAACTCTACACCGTTAGTCCTTACAACTTATAAATCAACCGTTTGTCCTCAAAAGTGAATCGTCATTGCACCGTTTGTCCCTATTTGAGTTTTAATCAACCGTTTCTCATTTAAAGTTCAAAGTTTGTGCACTGTTCGCCGTTTTAAGCTCATTTTTCCCCAACAAAAGCTCACGTACTTCAATTTCAACAACAATCTCAACAACAATTTTCCATTCACTGTTTTTTTTGATTTTGTTAAATCCCGCAAAAAATTCCATTTCTTTTCTCGGTTTAAATCATAGATTTGTAAAATCCCGTGAACATTAATTGATTTTAATCCACAACAACAATCACTTTACCTACTTAAGATCCGATATCCATTCACAACATCAAAATGCCAAACACCAATACCAATTTGCAAACACAAACATCAAGTGTTCTTCACAATGACACAATTTCTTCGTGTTCAACTTCTAAAGTTCAAGAGAAGACACAACTTTCAAGAAGTAAATGCATGAACAGTCTTCAAAAGAACATTCTCTCAAGACTTGGATTTACTAAAACAACATCTTACCAAAGAAACAATTTCTCAGACTGATGGCAAGACTATTTTGACAAAGCTCAGAACAACGTTTGAAAATGCTTTCAATTCAGAATTCAAAGCGCGTATGCAGAAATATACAAGATTTGATGCTCAATCCTTATACGATGCAATGATATTTAACATAGATTCCATTGGGAAATACATGCTTGAGATAACTCTTCATCAACAACGAACTCCACAGTTGTTAAAACAAAAGAAGTTGATGCAAACACAAGAAGATCATTCAAATCCAATTCCAGCATTGAATGTTGATTCATTGAAAGTTGATTATGTTGTCATACAAAACACTTGTTCTGAGAAAGAAGACAATAATTCAGAGACTGCATCCAGCAAATCAGTAAAAGAAAGCAGCTTGAAGATGTCAAAAGCAAAAGAAAGATGCATGACATATTTCCGATCTCTTCATTCACACCTTTAAGTTCTTTTTAAAGAAGACTTAAAAGGCACTTGCATCGAACATGGATTCAAACGGGCATTCATGTCACTCTTTGATCTAGATATTGATACCTTCACAAGTACAATGCTCCTCAACGTAGATCAACTACAAAAGCAACTTGGCAAAGATGAATATCAAGAAGATAGATCCATGGCAGCCTTTTGGGTGGTAAATAACCAGTTTCAGAATTCATCGATTCACAGTTTACTTTGGATTATGACAGTCAAATGACAGACAAGTATTTTGCTGAATACACTGGAATCGAAGTTAAACAATTCAGAGACACATTACTTCAACTCATAGGTAATGTTAAGAAGTCTGTTGCTGAAAGAACACGCCATCAAAGACAGTATGATAGAAGGGTGAATAAAAGACAGATGCAGACGCAAAAGAGTAAGATTGATAAGGGTAAAGCAATAGATGATGATTTGGTTGTCACAGAAAGCAATGGAACAGAATCAGAAGTGCAAGATGACAACAGCAGGTCAGGGAATGATACAGATGCTGATGATGCTGATATCAGACCCATTTATGACGAAGAGCCAATGGTTGAGGTACAATTGACTGATGAATGTAATATCTTTGCTATAGGACAACAACATACTGAGCAACTTGAAATCATTAATGAAGGTAGGGTTGACCAGTATCTTGAACAAAGTCAAGTTAAAAGTCCTATGCTTGATTCATAACCTGATAACCAGACAACTGACTACTCAAAACAATCACTCAAGTCTGAAAATATTTTACTCAAAAAGATCGTTGCCCAATTTCAAAAAGATTTTTCAAGAATGTAAGCACACTGTATTGCTCTCGAACTTAAATATCAAAATCAAGCTTTAAAATCGGGGCAACAAGGTCAAATTTTATGAAAACAAGTAATAAAATCCAAGGATTAAAAGGAAATTGATGTACTTGAAATAATGAACATCGAATTAGAACATAGTGTGGCTAAATTACGTAAGGAAAATAAGACTTTGAAAAAGCATTACAAAGATTTGTATGATTCTATTAAAATTACGAGATCTAAGACTATAGAACAAACAACTTATTTGCTTGCTAATAATGCTGATTTAAAAGCTCAGATTCAGGAAAAGGTTTTTGCAATTGCTGCTTTAAAAAATGACTTAAGGAAGTTAAAAGGAAATAATGTAGATACTAAGTTTGCTAAAATATTAGTCTTGGGGAAACCAGTTTTACAATCACTAAGAAACCAATCAGTTGTTAGACAACCGAATGCGTTTAAATCTGAAAGGCCTCAAATGTCAAAACAACGGTTTGCCTCCCAAGTTGATGTGAATAACAATTTGTCAAGACCAGTAACTCAACACTATTTGCCTAAGAAAACAGAATCCGATCCCCGCCTTATGCAAAAACCTGATCACGGATTGCATCAATCTCATCTAGGAATAGTTCTAAGAACATGCCAAGATTTAGTTCAAATGACATGGTTCATAATCACTATCTAGATGAAGCTAGGAAAAACAGAACACAAAGAAAGATATAGGAAACTCAAAAACTAGTGGTTATGCCTTCTCTGCTGAGATTTCAAAAGCACTGCTGATGGTAGCAAACCAAAACCTAAGAGCAACAATAGGAGTTTGCAAGATTTTCTCCCAATAAGACTTCCGTTGCGTATGAGAAAACATCTCCTAGATCTGATCTTAGGTGGAAACCGATGGGTAGAATTTTCAAAACTGTTGGTCTTAGGTGGGTTCCTACGAGAAAGATACTCGCTTCTTGTACAAGCAAGGATGACAGTGAACCCACACATGGTTCAAATATAGATATCTCTAAAATTCAGGAATGCAAACAAACTCTGGATTTAAGTGCAGGTACATCACTTAATGGTCAAAAGCAACAAAGAATTAACTTAAGTGCAAGTGCATTATACAATGTAAAGCAGGAAAATCTCAGAGTGTGGTTGCTGAAAAAGCTGATATCTCATAAACCAGTGTCACAGTGGATTCACAAATGATGAATTTTCAACGACGTTTGAACATAACAGTTCAAGCCTTGAACCTCAATGTCAAAGACAATGACGTTTGATCACAACAGATCAAGCCTCGAACCTTAATGTCAAATGACGTTTGAACACGTCAGTTTAAGCCTCGATCCTAATTGTCAACGATGATGTTTGAACACATCAGTTCAAGCCTCGAACCATAATGTCAAATGACGTTTGAACACAACAGTTCAAGCCTCGAACCTCAATGTTAAATGACGTTTGATCACATCAGTTCAAGCCTCGATCCTTAATGTCAAATGATGTTTGATCACAACAGATCAAGCCTCGAACCTTAATGTCAAACGACGTTTGTACAAAACGGTTCAAGCCTCGCACCACAATGTCAACAGAAGTTCATCAAGCAGCTGAGACAGTAACAACGTCAAATGAGCTGGATTTGCTATTCGGTCCTTTGTTCGACGAATATTTCAATGGAGAAAATCAAGTTGTTTCAAAGTCTTCCGCTGTCACTACTACTGATGCATCAAATAAACGTCAACAACAACCTGATTCAACTTCATCCACTTCAACTCTAGCAACAACTGTCACTGCTAATGGAAACTTCGATTTGTAAATATTTTTGATTTCTCTTTATTTTGATTTATAAATATTTTTGAAAAAAGAAAATACAAAAATATAAAACCAACAAAAAGAAAATACAAAAATATAAAATCTATAAAAACAAAATATAAAATCAAAAAATTTCAAAAATACCAAAAAGAATCTTCTCGACATGTCTCTTGGAATCGATAACATTTACGTACCTAGAAATGTTGATTAACATCGACACGGGCGTGTAAATGAAGTTCGAACAAGAGTTTCAAATGCTTTCAAAACATGTCATTTCTAAATTTTTCTCAATGACTTATGTACATTTCAGTGCATAACTCGGACCCGAATGTAAAAGGGAAGTGTACGCTTCAGTGCGCTTACTCTTTAAATAGAAGAGAAGTCTTCTATCATGGTTTTTATAAAGCGTTGAACACAATTTTCCAAAACAGGACTCTTGAATGTCAAATTGTCTACAATATAATTTGTGGCATCTTTTCATAAAAAGTAGTATTTGTTAAAATTGTGTGTTCAACACTCCCTTCCTCAAATAAATTTTCAAAAGTGTGGTTCTATCAATGTCATTTTATATGGTTCAATTTCTGAGGGGGAGCTTTTTAAAACAAAGCCTTTTAATGTGTTGGATACATCTCATAAATGTCAATTTTATGTATCCAAACACATCTTGTGAAATTAAAATGTGGAAACTTAATGTCAATTAATAATATACATTGTTCACTAAGGCATCTCACCCCGTCTTTAACATTTTGTGGTGTCATATCAATTTTTTATTCCAATGTCCAGTTTTAATAAATATTGGTATCCCACATATACCCGGAAAATGAATTCATGCAATATCGTAGTATAATTTTTCTCTCCATGGAATTTATTAATGTTAAATTTTAATCAATTGGTATTTCAAATACTAAGTGTTTTATTATTTAAAATAAGGGGAGAAAATGTAATTAAAATATGATATAGAAGAATGTGATCTTTAAGACTCTAAGTGCAACTCTTTCCTTCATGTGCTAAACAATTTTGAATCTCGGAGCACATGTGTAGGGGGAGTATTTCAAAATAACAATGTCAGAAAATGCTTTTATGGTTCGATCTCTATACCCAACAACCTATTAATTTCACGACGTCGATGAAGTCATAAGGTGGTTTAGGTTAGGAATAAGTCCTACGATCCAACCAGAACCAGAGGGATCTACCCAAGGACAATCCATAGTTAGAAATAGCAGTCCTTAGGTATGATTGGAGAAGAATGAGTATAAGGGAAATAATGCCGACTAAGATTGAGCTAACACTGGAACAATCACAACAAGGTGTTAGTAATGACGTCTTGATAAGCATTGAAGGGGTTGAAGAATGAAAAAGAAATGTATGGATAAAGGGTGAAAACAAAGCAGCCCTCCTTACACCTTAGGCAGAAACCGGGTCAATACATAATCTATCAGTTTTTCACAAAGATGAATTCTAATACTGAAGACGACATCATGGACCCAGTGATGCAATGCACAACCCTTCCCAGCCATTCGGGTTTCTCTCAAAAGAAACTTTTTCTCATTTGTCACGGAGATACACATATTATCTATTGACATCTTACTCCGAGATTGTTGATATTGAATAGGTGGCAGTCTGCTCCAGCCTCCGATTACTAAAACCAAAGCGCATAAATCGAGTCTAGAGCCAGAAGAGATTAAATTATAAATCTCATTAGGACACAATGTCAAAATACACTTGTTGAACACCATAAAGTTCACAAGTTGTAACAAAAAGTCCTACGCATTATCCTTGAGATCTTGCCAGAACATCCGAGTGATACTTAAGTATTCACAGTGAAGATGGAAATCCTGCTTGAGCCAACATCAAACAAGCTCTTGGTAGGTGACTTGCAAGATTCTATATGAATCAAGCTTGTGATAACTGGATATCAATTTTGGTCCAGTAAATGAATTGACGACTTAATCAGAAAGATAGTAACTATCTGATTCACTCTTACCGTGTTGTCTGCTTTGAGACGTTCTGGTAATGAGAACATGCAAGCATGATGAATCTAATACATCTGTGGGGGGGGGAAGAAAATTAAGAATCCGCTATATCACAGCTTCTAAATAAGCTGTGAAATAACTTTGTACTGCCTTATAAGGCTTATTGGCAAGAATGGTATAAAAGGAATTAATTGTGCAGGTCTTATGAAAAGACTCAAGGGCACAGCGTAAGGAATGGATGTGTTGGTTTTTATAAAAGTTGAGGTTGGTTGATGTCGGGGTTCGAGTCCTTTGCTCACCCCCGACTAATAGAATGACAGCGTGTCCACTTCCTTTTTTTTGTTTTATATAAAACTTAAAGAACAAAAGTTGTTAAGGACAACTTTTTAAGCTACTTTAATAAAATGACTATAAGCTGAAACTCAAAATTAAGCTCTTAAAGAGCTTATTAAGAAGCTGTTTTCAGTAAGTTTGGTTTTAAAGACCAAACAGCTAGTTTTCATTCAAAAGCTTGCACACTACTCATTATAAGCTCAATTTTAAAACCAAAAGTTACTCTAGCAAGCTTAAGATGTGTAAAAGTTATTTATGAAAAGCTAACTTTAACTGTTAACACTGCAAGAGCTCTTATTCTAAGGATGCAAAAAAGTAAACACAGAACTATATACTTTAGTCTAAAAACTAGATAAGCTAATTGCACCATTAACTATTACAGGCTATTGAGCTTTGAAGAGCTCAACAACCTACTTATAAACTAGTAATCCAAATCATAAAACAAAATCTAAAAGCTAGAATCAAAATTTAAAAGCTAATTCTAGTTACTACTGTTTTTGGCTTTTTGAGATTTTTATGAACTTTAAGAGCTATTTAACCCTAGGAAATAAGCTAGAATTGAAAACAAGTTTTAAACTAACTTATCCTATGTCTAAACTATAAGCTTATTGAATTTTAAAACCTAAAACCTAATTAAGCTATTAAATGCTAATGAAAAATCAAATTGGTGGGGGACAGTAGTAACAAACAATTACTTACTGCTGAGGCAAGGGGCATAATAGCCAAAACAACAATGCAGGTGACCTAAAAGGTTACCTCTGCACTAGACACTCCTATTGAGTCTCTAAGAACACCTAGAAACAAAATCCAAACCTAGGAAGGCTTGGATCAAAGTATAACAATCCAAGAAAAAAGGAAAAACTCCCTTAGTGTAGGAACAAAGAGATTAAGCTCAACCTTTTTTATATAATGAAATCTAACCTAAGAAAACAATTTCATTACTGATTTAAAGTGTTTATGAAAATGATTTTAGCAAAGATCACAACTCAGTTTGACTTTAAATGGTCAAACCTCACTAAACCAAACACCCCTTTAACATTTAACAAATTCATTTTAACAAGCTAAACTTAAATCTAATGACTAAAACTTAATAACCAGATTATAAACAGCTTATAGCAAACCTAATGAGCTTATTTTAACAACTAGATAAGCTAGAATTTAAGATCTACCAATTACTCTAATATTTTTGGTTTTTTAGTGATTTTATGACAAGTTAAAAAGTAAACTATGATCTAAGCTATAAAAGCTAAAAACAGATGAAAATGTAATTGATTATTAAGCTTGATCTAAATAGTAATGACACACAATAAGCAATAGATAAGCAGATTAGCAGAACTAATAAGCTACTTAAGCAGTTTTAAGCTAGAATTTAAAGAACAAAGGAATTAAATGAAAACTTACAAAATGCTTCAGCTAAACAGAAGCTAATTGCTCAAATGAGCTTATCAACAGCTCTGGCTTATCAGAGATAAGCCAGTAAAAGTCCTTGGAAGCTCTTCCATTGCTAGTTTCCCCCCCCCCTTCCATTACCTTTATCCAAATAGCCAAGGTTTTGAACTGTTGTAAAGTTAATTTTATATTAAATGACTAGTTATACTCAATCACGAGCCTTATTACTTGTGGAGTAGCTAGTATGACTTATAAGAGTTTATGTAACAGTAGCTTATCATTTGATGAAGATTAAGAACTTTTGAGTAAAAACAAGAGCTTATAATAGATTATTTTAAAGTAAAAACTCAATTTCATTAACTAAAAACTTGATTACAATATTTAAAAGGAGATTACAAGAGATTTAAATGAAAATTACATTAAGCTAAATTTACTAAGCTAAAAGCTACTCTAGAAAAGAAAAGATCAGATCCGCTTATAGTTTGAAGAAGGCTTATATAGCCCGTTGGAGTAGCTTCTAGCACAATACCATTAGACGCTCTTAAGCATTATAGCCCTTGACATCTATTTAATCTTTGATTCTTCAATACAATCCGTTGGATTAAAGATTGTCTCACAACGATTGCAGCGGGGCAATTTCGTGATTGGGACAGCAGAGAGACAAATTTCCTTTGTGTTACTTCTGTGAGTACCTTAAGTACAAAATCCCAACATTCCCTTGTGCTTCCTTATCATCCCAACGGGCATTCTTGGTTGGGGATAGACCAAATAGGGCGCATTTTGATGATGTATTACGCTGCCCATGTGACTTTTGTCTTGAAGTACCCTTGTAATACCCCTTAATTGTCTTTTGCCCTGTGATTTTGACCCTTGTTAAATGTAGAATATGGGATGAACATAAAAAAAACATGGGTGTTACACTGCATTTTTTAACTGAAAAAGGGTGCGTTTGACTTAGGGTGTGGGCTTGTGTTTTGACTTGGTTTTTATAAAAGGATTGGGCCGATGGGGATTTGGGACGGAAATGGTTTTGAGTTGTTATAAAAATGTATTACAATTGGTTAAAAGAGCATTTAGGGTTTGTTTTGTTATTGGTTTATAAATGAGGGACTGATTTGGTAACTTTGGATTTGTCTTTTTATGAGTTGACCATTTGACTTTTTGACTTTGATAGCTTTCCTTCCGGCTTTTTGCGGCCTCTTACGTTCTTAGTGTTCGTGTTTGCCCGGGTTGTAACTATTTTTCTTGTGGGTTGTGCTTTATCCGTACCTGCATCATACAAAACATAAAAAACTAAGCAATATCTTTGCCATTTTTATATGTTTTTTGGTCTTTATTAGGTTTATTTTGATATAAAATATATGTGTTTCACACAATATCAGTATGAATTGTAGAAGAACGAGTTATAAGATAAGAATGCCGACTAAGATTGAGCTAACACTGGAACAATCACAACAAGGTGTTAGTAATGACGTCTTGGTAAGCATTGAAGGGGTTGAAGAATGAAAAAGAAATGTATGGATAAAGGGTGAAAACAAAGCAGCCCTCCACACAACTTAGGCAGAAACCGGGTCAATACATAATCTATCAAAATCACAATGGATGATTGTTGGTATTGAAGAAAGCCATCATAGACCCAGTGATGCAATGCACAACCCTTCCCAAGCCAGCGAGTTTCTTCATTATAAGAAAACTTTCTTTATTTTTCACTGGGGAGATACACACGTTATCTATTGACATCTCACTCCGAGATTGTTGATATTGAATAGGTGGCAGTCTGCTCCAACCTCCAATTACTAAAACCAAAGTGCACAAATCGAGTCTAGATCCCAAAAGAGATCAAATTATAAATTCTCTTTAGGACACAATGTCCAAAATACACTGGTGAACACCAGAAAGTGCACAAGCTGTTAACAAAGAGTCCCGTCGCATTATCCTTGAGATCCTTGCAGAACTTCCGAGTGATTACGTAAGTATCAGAGTGGAAGATGGAAAATCCTAGCTTGAGCCAACTTCATACCCCCCCCCCAAGCTCTTAGGTAAGTGACTTGCAAGATTCTCATATGAAATCAAAGCTTATGATAACTAGATATCAATGTTGGTCTGGTAAATGAATTGATGACGTAAATCAGAAAGATAATAAACTACTGATTCACTCTTACTGTTTGTCTGCTTTGAGAACTTCGTAATAGAGAACAAGCAAGCATGGTGAATCTAATACATATGTTTTAAGAAGATTCTACACTGTGGAACTAGAAAACCCTGTCAAGAGTAATTCCTTTGAAGTTCTTTTACCTGATCCACATGTATATATTTATACTATAAACGGAAACCAGGAGGTTATGTGCAACCGAACTCCAAGATGAATGACAAAGCCAGATGCAATCTTTTATTGCTAACTGTCTTATGTCATGTTTAACACGGTGTTGCACCTACATTCCATGAAGTCGATTCATAAACCACATGCCATACTCATGCTTTTAAAGTCAATCGTTCAACAGATTCAAGAACCGTTTGATTCTAAACTGCCCCACCCAGCAAGAGGCCTCAAAAGTCAAATAAAGAAATCGGATTTGGGAAGATTGTTGACTTATGATCATATAAGTCAAACAAGAATTAACAAGTATTGACAGTTTGTCAAGAGCACAAGATTGTCTAAAAAGTCAAATCAAGATGATTCAAGTCAAGGAGATGATGCAAGATAAAGATCTCAAGAACTCAAAGTCAAAAGATAAAGGCTCAAGATCAAGATGACAAAGCATGAATGAACAAAGCCATTACAAACAAGTAAAGACTAAGACCGAAGATAAACAAGGCAAAGCATAAATGTCAAAAGTCATATCTTCAACATCAGGGGAGACAATGATAAAACAAGGCAACCTCCTACAAGAATGTTATCAGTCGTACAAGAATGTCAACATAGAAGATCAAGTCCTTCACTTAAAGAAGACCTCAACAACGGAGGAGTTTGAAGAAAGAGACCTCAACATTGGGGGAGATTGTTAGCCTTAATTTTATATAAGTCAAACAAGAATGTTATCGGTCCTATTAGTCGTAAGTAGTCTTGTTGAGTAATAGGCTAATCGGGTTAAATGGGCTTGGATTGTAATCTAATATTGTCTATGTTTAGGGCTCAAAGCCCAAGATAAGTCAAGCCCGACCCAAGATAGAAAGCCCATATGCCATATGTAGGCAAGGGGTATAAATAAGACCCTCTCCACACATGGAGAGGGTGTTGGTTGCCATTTTCTCACATTTCATGTGTGTGTAACCATACCATTCTCTCTAATCTAATATTTCTCTCTTGTTTCTCTCTCTAGTTTCTCTCTCTACTTTTCTCTATTCTTTTCTAGCTTATTTCTTATTGGTATGGCTTATTGTTGTGATATGGGTTAAGCTTTTGGGATAACATAAATAATGTAACATACCGTTAGCAGCCAAGCTAGTGAAGAACGAGGATCTTGAAGTACACGCACGTGTGTAATAAACGTGCTTACCGAAAACTACTTCTAGTTACTAAAGTAAGTAACCTCCATGAAGTTCATACACTACACGTCTAGCAGTATCACCCGAATGCTAGTTCTTGACCAACGAATATGTGCACACCAATAAGATCAAAACACAAAAAACCCCCCAAGGGTTGTTATGTTTGATCAAACCAAAGATGAGAGGAAAAACAAGGGATGATAATTATGAGCTCTAAGATCCTCCTTATATAGGGATAGATTTAGGGTTTACCTAAATTACATTCCTTAGGAAAAGATAGCTCAAAACCCAACCCAATACCCCCTTGGGCCTCCTAACCGGTAGAACAAAGTCCAACACCCTTTGGGGACTTTTTGACTTTTCTAATTATTTATGGTTAATTACATTTAATTACCCATTAATTAAAAAGCCTTATTAGTTAGTTACATCTAACGAACTAATTAACGACCTTTAGTGTTCAGTCGTCGAATCATATATTAATATAAATAATAAATATACAATTATATTATTATTAACATTAATAGAATGATACCTAAATGTATAACGTGTGTGACCCCGTAGGCTCACGCATTTCTAGCCGTATAAATATCCGTATGACATGAGCACAAACCAACATCAAGTACCCTGACTTTTGGCATTTTCCCATAACTCGAGAAAAATACCTAAAAACGAGACTCACGGTGTGGGTCTCGTGCCATTATTTGGCGTTTTCCAGGACCATTTGGTGTGGTGGTGGTGGCTCAGCACTTGAAAACGCGAGGTGCGATGTGGGTCTCGTGCCATCAAGTGGCATTTTCAGGGATGGCTCAAGCCATGACTTAGGATACCCACTGCTCTAAAAGCAAAACATAAATTGCCTATGTGAGTAGTTCAAAATAGTGATGTTTTAGGTACAAAAAGAGCTTGAATTATCTTAGAAGTAAGCTGTTGGCTAGACAATATTCTTATGTTTGGTCAAAACACTAGCCTTTAAAAGAAAAAAAAGAGTTTAAAAAAGTTGGGACTTGAGCAAAAGCATGCTATGTGCGAGTAAAGATGTGCCTATACATGTCAACTAATCGAAAACATTTGTATATGACTTTATTCATAAAATAATAAATAAATACTTTGGTGAAAAGATGTCTTTTAGCCTGCAATCTACAATGTGTCTATAAAGTCTTCTCTAAAAGAAAATAGGTAAATAGTAAAAAAGGACTTATGTGTTTATCTAAAGCCAAAAGATGACATGCCTACTATAATTTTTATAGTAAAAATAAAAAGGGCACAAAAAACATCACCGTGTGTGGATTTAGGGTGCGTTTGGTTTATAGAAGGGGTTGAATTTAGATTTGGTATAGGATTGAGATTTGATGTTGGTTTAGGAGAGATAAATTATATTTATTTAATAGATTTTATATTTTAATTATAATTTAAGATATTATTTTAAAATAAAAAATGTATTATTTTACATTTAAAAAAAAGAAAGATAAGAGATAAAACATAAATAACCCACTTTATTTATCAAAATGTGTCTAAGGGCCCACATTGTTTTTATCAAAACCTGCCTTTCTCATTTTCTTTCACAAAACCTATCCATTTAGATTCAACAACCAAATCCTGATACCCAAAAGTCAACTAAACATTTATTTTATCTTTTCTATCACAAAGCCCATTTCACACCCACAAAACAAACGCACCCTTATTATGTTATAGAATATGCGGTCCCTCACCTATGACCAAAATTATATGAATATTTTCCATAAAGTCTCAGTTTTCCTACTCTGGAATTGAATAGGTGTGTGTGAACACTACTTCTAGTTCAAAGGTAAAGCCAGTATCTTCAGATTATTTCTTTTTACCAAATAAAAAAATTATTAACAATGACACTTGAAAATCATATACGTTGTGTGCGAGGTGTGTATGACGTGTCTTTGTTTTATTCGCTAAAAGTATACACATGCGGTACACATGACCACACAAATTTTCTTTAGAATTATAGCTCTGAAAAATTAAGATAAAAGATATAAAATACTTTTAGGCTTGAGCAAAATAGGTTTTAATACTTCAACCAACCTTTGTATGATAAGTTAAAAAGAAAATTAACACAAAGTACAAGTTTACATGCGTGTGGCGAGACATATAAATAAAGATTTAAACTTTTTGGGTCAATTGCCAAAAAGACTTATTTTAAATTATAAAATCTATATAGAAAACATCAAGAAACAAAACGTTCTTGAATAAAAAAGCTAATAACATCTATTTCATGAATTAAAAGTAGAATCTTATGAGGGGCAAAGGTAGCACGATTTAAGGGTATAAAAATAGGCTTGTCGGGTTTCCACACCATCAATTTAGGAGTGGCACACCATCTGACTTTGACTCTATACTTAATCATTTCCAAGACAAAAGTAACTCAAAAACTAATAACTCTCTCTCTCTCTCTCTCTCTCTCTCTCTCTCTCTCTCTCTCTCTCTTTTCTACTTTTTTAATCACCCAATTATTTCCATCTCTAAAGTATTACCTATCTCTTTATTTTTTCTTATGTCCCATCTCCGAATATTATTGACGGAGAACTTGGATCCACTTTCAAAAACTAGGAAAACCTCTAAATACAAAATGTATGTTCCGACGGCTGTCACCAGCGCGTGGGGACGCGTGAAGTGCTGCTGGTAGTTCACTTGGTGGGTTTTGGCCAAGATTGAGTGGCGAAGCCGGTTGTGACGTATGATTGTTCAAAAATCACCAGAAAAAATCCCAAAAAGTGTTGAAATTAGATCTATAATCACATCCACAAAACATACTTAAAAAACTAGATTTGGAAACTATTTATTCATATTCAAAACAAGATCATGATATAAAAGTTCCACAAAGTCATATCTTAAAAATTACAAAATACTTTCACAAAATCTTAGAAATTGTGATCGGGTTTACACTCTCTTTTGTCAGTTGTCGTTCGGATCTGGTGGAATAATTCATACAGACGGTTGGCGATGGTGGTTACCCTGTGGGGCTAACACGGTGGTGACTATCTAACGAGGTGGCAGTGGGGGTTGGACGCTGAGGTTGGCCGGTGGGGTTGGCCGGAGGGGGTTTGTCAGAAAAGTTAGTATATGTGAGGGAAATAAAAGTTACTCCGTATATGTGGAAGAGAGAAGTGGGAATATATATTTATTTATTTTTACATGTGAGGTAAAATTTTTATGTAAGAGAAAGTGTAACACCCCCAAATTGGGTCGCAGCAGAATAAGGGTCCGGGGCGTGTTACTTCATAGATCAATAACACAAGATATATATAGAACGACCAAAAAGTCTTTTAAAACCGATACATTGGATTTAACAAAGTATTTGTTACATAAGCCCGAAGCTTCACTTGTTCACTTGCTCAAAATACAAAGATTTCTAGCCCATAACAGATATACAAAATGTAATGCGACAAAATCTTTAATGCATGATATCCAAATCAAAACCACCAATGTATCCCTTGCACCTCGTGCTTATTGACCTCCTGAAAAATATTGCTTTAAAACGTCAACAATAATGTTGGTGAATTCATAGGTTTGATAAATCGTATATTGTAGGACCACAAGATTTCCCAAGTGTATGATAATGCAACAGATGCAGACATCATATAAATGTAATTACGTTGCCCTAAGCTCATGACACTGAAGCTCGACATAAATGAATACCATATAAATGGTATACATTGCCCGTGATGATGTTCTAACCCGCAACATCCTATGTTCGACATGGTATACGTTCGTTGCCCAAATGATAGCTAATTCAACCAGAACGGGATGTCAATCCCATAGATCATTATAACATTCACTCGCTCACAATCTAGTAACTGATTAGGTTCATGTTAATGGGACTCAACTAGGGTTATCGCTACTTAGGCAAACACGTAATCATAATGTAAAACTTAACCACTTGTGTCCAATTGTAAAACAATGCATGTTTCTCACCCCAAAAACTTATAAAACAAATCATGTAAAACGTGGGGCTATGAACTCACCTCAGCAGTGAAGTGAATGAGTAATAATTGAGTAAGTGAAATAACGAGTCCACAGACGATTCCGAAGGCAAACCTAATCAAACTTAGGTTGTTAAGTACTATACACTTTTGATAACTAATATTCGTATACAATTTCTTATGATAGCCTCATCTCCATCTATTGTAATTATATATCGTTGTTATTAAAGCGAAAACGTTTATAATTTTATCGTTTTAGTAAAAACAGCATAACTTTTCCTGTTTTAAACTGTTTCTGTGTTCTTACGGTCCACGTCTTCGTATTACGATGATATATAAAAATATTTCATTTTTTAGTTTTATAACCGTCTGATGAACAGTACTTTACTATTCATGACGTTTTATAAATTTAATTGTCGTAAAACCTGTAAATGCAACAACTTATTCGTTTTAATCCCGATTTTAGCGATTCCTTCGAGCACGTCTTCGTTATCAAAATTATCACATTTTTATAAAGTGGGGTCTGCTGATGAACAGTAATTTTTACTGTTCATAGTTTATAAAATTACTTTTATAAACTTTAATTATCGTAAACGTCGTATTTTATTCGTTTTAGCTCCATTTTTAGTAATTCTTTCGAGCACCGTTCTCAGTAATTAAAGTTTCTATTTTTATTGTGTTTATACAAATAAATGTTTCTTTCAATGAAAAATAAATATTTTTATAAAATAGTTTTTATAAAAGTATTTTTATACATTTTAAGTATATAAACTCGCGTAATTCATAACTTCTTCGTTTTTAATCGAAAAATTACGTTTCTTATTGTTTTGGAATCCTAAAAATATGTGTGATTTAATAAAAATATCAAACCTTCTGTTTGTAGAATTTTTATAACAAGTTTTTATAAAAATTCTTTTATAACTCCGGTTATTATCGTAAAACGTATTTTTGCCGTATCTTTTTCGTTATAAGGCGGTTTTTCGAGTTCTTTACATATTTGGAATCGTCATGAGGTGTACTACTTTTTGTAAAAAACATCAAATCACTGTCTGAAATTCAGAAATCAAAACAGCACTTTTATATCTTTTATATACTTAAATTATATACTTTGGTTAATATATTACTTTTCAATAAATTAAAATACATCCAATATTTTATAGCTTTTTCTTTTTGAACCCCTTATATATCTTACATATAATAAAGTCCATTAGTCCATATCTTGTCCAAATGTCCAAGTTAACAAGTCCATAACAACAATTTTAAACCATAACTTTCTTAAGTAAACTTTAATCACTAGTTTATACATATCCATTTTTACACATAAACCATGAGTGTTACAGGACTTATCTTCCTTTTATAATTCATAATACCATCCATATAACATGTGTACAAGTTCATAAAATCATGTTTACAAGAAAAATCCATTTTTACAAGTTAAACATATCCTAAGTGATGATTTTGCTACATAGAACATCATATACATATAAACTCATGAAATGAAAAGATAAGGGCTTTTAGATGACCTTATGATGAATAATGATGATGAAAAATATGTGCTAAAACCCTTATTTAGGACTTTTTAAACCCAAGCTTGCAAGAATGAAAACCCTAATTTTCCAAATAAAAACCCTAGTTTCCTTTCTTGTTTAACCCTTGCAAAAGCTTAACCAATACTTCAAATCACCTTGAGGTATCTTAGATATAGTGTGGGAATGTATGTAAATGTGGTAGAAAATTTTGTATGAATTATTTTAGGGTGTTTGTTTTGTGCCGTGGCCTAGCAAGAGAGAAAAGGGAGGAATGGTTTGATTTTTGGTTAAGTGTTGTGAAGTGTGTGTGTTCATACCACTTGTATGCTTGTATATATGATATAATGCTAGTCAAAGATGTGTTTACTTGGTCAAGGGACACCATGAGGGTCTTTAGGAATGTTTATGGTCAAAATGGAACATAACATGACTAGGTTTAATGAAGATATGTTGTACAAGACCAAGTGGGAAAGTTTGTGTGCTCTTGGTCTCCTAGTTGATGTTGCCGTAAGATAGGAAGGGGAGGGAGTATATGTGTTATTTTCTTGTTATATTACTTGTATGTAATGTTATTTGAAGTTTAAAGTCATTTATAAAATGTGTAGATGTATAACTTGTAATGCATAGGCCTAAGTTAGTTTATTTTCATGAACAATATGACTAACAATATTAACATGGGTAAAGTTTAATAAAACTTTGAGTATTGGGTATAAAAGTAAGTATTTGTTGAAGCGTAGATTAATTAATATGATTCCGGGTATGCCTAAACGTAATTTTATCGCGAAACGTACACACTTTACGTAACCAATAAAATAAAATGAACAAAGACCATAATTATTCTTAAAATAATTATTTAATACTTGCTTGATGTAAACTTTTAATTGTTTGATGCCTGTTTACATTGAACGGTAATTTTTAGCTTACGCGATTTAACTTAACATTTACGATTAAAAGCAAACGCGTACAATACTAAAAATACATAGTGAATTTATTGACGACGTCAATGACCTTAAAACACGGGGTGTTATAGAAAGAGTAAGTAAAAGTTAACGGGAGTGTGTGGAAAAATGTAAAAACTAAGTGTACTTGACCTACTTAACTTAATGGTCAGAGTGGTGTGAGAAGGTCAAACTGGTGTGAAAACCCTATAACCTTAAAAATGAGATATACACAAAACTTGGTCAAAGGACTCTTTTATACTTTTTCTTTCTCTAGTTGACAGCAACTATTCATAATAGTATTAGAATAGCTTTGTTTTTATGGAAAGTACCAGGTAAAATGTCGACATAATGTGATAAATGTCGACCAAAAACCTTTTGGAAGGATACATGCTATCAAAAGTGATATCCTAGCTAGTACAAAAGTCATTCACCTAATGCACTATACATAAAAAGGCAAAGTACAAATTATCATGCATTTGGTGCAAGAATTTTCTTAACCATTAAGTTCCTTTTCAAAAGGTACATGTAATAATAGAGTTAAGAGTAAAATAGTACAAATGTTGAAATGTACAGCAAATAATAGAGTAGGGTTTACTTTTTACATTTTTTAGTAGGGTACAACATGATATGACTAAATCTGCTTTACATTATTCGTTGACTACTGTTTTCTGCACACAAAAAAGGTATATCTAGAGATCCATATTTCTTAGGCTGTGTGGTTTACACACCACCTTTATTATTTTAGTATTTTTAATAAATTTGATGATATTGGAAATAGTGCCATCTTGAAATAATACACTATTTTTTTAAAGGGTTTCACTTTTACAATTTTAATATATCTCTTTTTTCCAATGTTACATCTATTTCCCTGGTTTCATTTTCAACCTCACCATCAACACTTAAACCACCATCACAGCCGGTCACACACATAAACTAAACACCACGTGCGGTCAAACCATCGCCACCTTTGTTTCACTTTTTCAAACTTCTCTTTTTATCTTTTCCAAACTTATCTATCACCACCACTTATATATCTGACCACTACTACTACCACCGTAGACCGTCTCACCACTATCACATAACCGGTCACTAAAGATGATGAAGATGGTAGTAATTAGATTTTTTACATGTGGTTTCAAGATCTAATACATTTCTTCGTGAAAATGGGTTTTGTAACTAAAGACCTAAAACCCCACTTAATGAACTACAAACGGCGCCATCACGCATCGAACCACCACCAGTGCCGTCACGCGCTAAACCACAATTAGTGCTGGCGATAGCCGATAATGGCAGTGTAGTCTGAAGATGGTTATTGTTGGTTGCATTGATTGAAGGAGAGATAAAGATAGTGGTAGTAGTTTGAGTCTTTGAGAGATGGTTGGTTGTGTGGTTTACACACCACTTCATTTTCATTTGTCTATCTGAGTTTGTATCAAAAATGAATCTTGACGAGAAGAATCTTTTTTAATGAGTTTGTTTTTTAGATGCAGAAAAAGGAGATGGAAGAGAGGGGTTGTAATTTGTGAAGAGAGATAAAGAGTTATACATTAATTCGTTAACTTTTATTACTGTAAACTTGTTTTGGGATTGTCAAAAGAAAAGGTACAAATGTCAGTGGTGTGAGGATCCTAAGTTTGTGGTGTGCCAACCCGATAAGCCTATTTCTTGGGCCTTTTAATTCACTTTTTCCAACCTTTCAGTCATCCGGAATGCCCTTCGGTATGCACAAATCGAATAAAAAATAATAATAACAATAATAATTTTTCCCAAATATCAAATTAATGACCGCTAGGGCCTTTAAAGACAGGAGGATCGGCCCTACCATCGACCGTACTTTACGGTACTCCTTCGGTATTATACGAGATTTGTACAAGGGTGTTCTCGTGAAGCAAATTCAAACTCGGACTTCTCACGCGCAATCTATCAAATTTTGCACATAACTCGGCGGTCGCTAACGTTCAAACTCTCCTCTGGCCATTTCCAGCGTGATTGCCTTTCGGCGGGAGAAGGAGCCATCTCCTTCGGTGTCTTAAGGTGATCCTTCGGCGTGCTCGAAGAACATCAGTTTGTCACTTCTTGGGTTTTTAATCATACGCTTTGGCAAGAGAAGGGCCACCGACGGTCACCAAAATCCCTTTGGTATATTATAATCAGTTTCCATAACCATGCTTTCAAACCAATAAATCTGGTCCATGGTATGTTGTACCAGGACGAAGAATAAGAATTACCCAACATTTGATTATCAGCCTCCAAATTTGGCTTGACCTCCGAAAGCATGCGTTTCTATGCACCCTTTATACTTCTTGTTTTGGAGATCTTTATCCACACACATGGGGCATTCCATGGGCAAGACCTCCTGTTATTATTTCTAATGAACAAGACACCTAACCCATCTTGGCTTTGCTTTGAAGTCAAACATTATATGTTATTTATTCCTCATAGGTTATCAACATTAATTTTGTTACAAAATTGCATGGCCGATTAATTATAATATTGATGGTCATGTAAGAGAAACAACCCCTGAGAAGATGGTAAAACTCTAGGTCTTCCTTTATATCAGATGGAACAATACTCTCTGGTTTTCTCAAAGATACACCTGAGCGACTCGAAACACATTAAATTTAGTAGCTGCAATTTCCAGCCTTGAAAATCCACCTATTTGTCCGCTTGTAACACCACATTGGTCCATGACTGAGTTTGATGCTTATACTCTAGTTTTGAATTGACAAAATGAATTGTCCTTCGGTTATTTGAGCTCTATTTGGTCTTATAAACACCATAACAACGTCATGGAATAGACGACGTGTCTGAATGGCTTGTATGAACTTCCGGTATAAAACACATATATAGGTATATGTTTATGTATTTTCCTTGCCCGAAGGGATAATCGTCTTTCCACTTCTATGAGCTATTTTTCTCGTTCGATCAACTTTTTACCTCCATCTATGATGGATGAAGGCCAGCCCCGGGCACGCGACACATTTTGAAAATTGGTAATCCTAGTGAGCACTGGGCATACGACGCGTTCTGACCAACCCTTAATTGGACCTTCGGCAGTCGCGACCTCGAGGCTTCGGTCATAGGTCCTCAATATTAACTAATAATGTTTAAGCACCTTTCATCATCTAGTTAGAATTTGGAATGTTTATGCGACAATCTTCGACTTGAATGAACTTCATAGCTACAGAAATTCTTTCGACATTTTATATGTTCAGAACCTTTCGATATCTCACCGACCTTTAGAATCCATGACCTCCAGCATTCGTAACCTTCGACATCCATCATTTTTGCTCCATCAAACCATTGTTACGGCCATATCATAAAATTCTTAACGAACAGAAGTTATTGCATAATGATAGGCATCAAATAAATACCATTGCCACATCCTACCGGCGATCCGCACATGCTGAACAATCATGACTTTCATCTCTCTTCTTGGGATCCGTCGTCTAATTTTCATTTCTTGAGCTCCGGTCATCGCGGGCAGTCTGACCTTTAGACTGTTTGTTTTAAAAGTAATAATTTGAATGTGATATCACCCTTGTTTCCAAACAATTTGCACTTTGGATTTGTTTGTTTCGATATGGCCATCCGGTATTTACTTCCAGGCCGCTACATTTTTTAAGTGTCAAATATGGGAAACATTGAATGTTTGCTAAAACACTTCATTGTATTTAAGTTCAACAATACTATTAAGATATATCACCGTTGAACTGGAGAAACTATAGTGGTGTGATATCTCCATTGGCCGTGTCGCATGATTGCTGTGATTCGATCTTGTATTAAAACAGGTGATATATTGTATTTTTTGTATCTAACGGGAGAAAGCAAAAAGCTTTCATGATTTATTATGCAGGACTATAGGATGATAATTTAATGGAGATCAAAGCATCATGGGTGCGCTACATTATCCCTATATACGATGCCAAGCCATCAGGGATGCCCCAAACAATGTTAATACATCCAGGATAAGCCAGTGTGCATAGCACCGAAAGGCATTATATACCTCTACAGGTTATAAGCCAAAAGAAATGAGCCAACGTGCATAGCACCAAAAGGCATAATATACCTCTACAGGCTATAAGCCAAAAGAGATGAGCCAACATGCATGGCACCAAAAGGCATTATATACCTCTACAGGCTATAAGCCAAAAGAGATGAGCCAACATGCATGGCACCAAAAGGCATTATATACCTCTACAGGCTATAAGCCAAAAAAGATGAGCCAGCGTGCATAGCACCGAAAGGCATTATATACCTCTACAAGTTATAAGCCAAAAGAGATGAGCCACCGTGCATAGCACCGAAAGGCATAATATACCTCTACAGGCTATAAGCCAAAAGAGATGAGACAGAGTGCGTAGCACCAAAAGGCATTATATACCTCTATAGGTTATAAGCCAAAAGAGATGAGCCAGTGTGCATAGCATCGAAAGGCATTATATACCTCTACAGACATAATATACCTCTACAGGCTATAAGCCAAAAGATATGAGCCAGCGTGCATAACACCAAAAGACATTATATACCTCTACAGGCTATAAGCCAAAAGAGATAAGCCAACGTGCATAGCATCGAAAGGCATAATATACCTCTATAGGCTATAAGCCAAAATAGATGAGCCAACGTGCACAACGCCGAAAACCATAATTATACCCACTCCAGAGGGTCATGTTCCCAGTTAAAGAAATCATTATGTGACTCCGCGTAGTCAATATCTACGCACCTGACAGGTAAAACCTTATACTTAGTTCTAAAAACATTCAGTGCATGTAAGATGGCGAATCAGAACCAACACATAAAGAGCATGAGTTAAGCAATGTAAAATGTTACCTCTACATGAAAAATACGCCGATATGATATCCAGGTAGGAAGGCTGATATTTAAGTCCTTTGTGTGGCGCTAATTCACACAACATTATTGACCGTTGGTCAACAATACTATACTAGGGGGACATGTTGACGTATGTGATATGATGGGCCTGATCCAACAAGGCACATGCCAAAGGGTGCATTCGAAGGGTACTTAAGTCCTTCATACGACATTGATGTACACAAGTTAAAGTATAGCATCATTGATTATATGCCAACAATACTATACTAGGGAGACATGTCGACGTATATGGTCTAATATACTAGATCCGTCTAATGGACTAATAGGCATTAGGGTGACCCGACGTACTATTACCCGACATATATATATGCTATGAAGTAATGGATTATAAAGGTATGATACATGTTATTACCTAATAGGTATTCATACAGGTTTGGCTATAAATAGAGGGAGCCTCCCTCCTCATTCAGGACACACACACACACTCTCTCTCTCTTTACATTTACTCTCTTTATATATACTTTTTCCCCTCACCTCACATATCAATATACAACATATAACAACATATATTTATGTAAAATCCTCTATCTATTAGATGCTGACTTGATCGTCAAAGGGTGGTTCTTGGGGCTTCAACCTCGAGACTCCTTCTAACGGGTTCTCTCTTTATTAACATCATCCATTCTAGGCTCGAGACGACGACACGTGGCTTACAAGAGTCATCAAGATCAACCTGACAGAAATATGCTTTAACAGACACACATGAGAATTGAGAGTAATACGTAGTTCAAGCAGTAATCATAGTAACAAGCGAATCAAAATTCCATACACTTAATCTTGATTATTAGTGTGCAAGAAAGAAAAACCGAAAAGAGTCAAGTTAAAGATGGCTTATGAGTTATGTGAAATCGAGTCATTTTTAATTTCTAGTTAGGTTTAATGAGACTCTACTATTACAAGTAAAATAAAGGAAAATTTAATTCTGGTTAGGTTTAATGAGTCATTTTTTATTTCTGGTTAGGTTTAATGTTGACTTTGTAAACTTTGAGTAACTTGAAAAAACTAACTGTTGATTTCCAAAAATAAAATGAAATATGGAAAACTTGTGCAAGTAAATAAAGGAAATTTTATTGGCAAATATGATCTAAGTGTGACCGGAGATCAAGTGTCGAGAGAGTAAGAAGCAGTTTTGAAACACGGGTCGACCCGGTTGGTTGAACCAGTAACTAGAGTAATGACTGGTCCGTTGTGAGTCGGGTTTCTACTAAAACAAAAACCGGATTGTATAGCCGGTTTTTGGTCAACCAAGGTCGAACCGTCGAACAGAAAACTGACAGGTTCAACCTATTAAAGGAAAATGAAGAGAACGATCTCACAATAGATGATGTAATGGGACATGTTATGTGTGTAACTGAACCATACACTCTCTAATATTGTTAGAGATCAATTATTGTGGTTTCTGTTTGTGTGAACGTTGACGTGAAGCAAAATGATGAAAATTGGGATCGGTCTATGGGGGTTTATGTTTTGATAGCTTTTGTGTTGTTGAAATAAAGGGATACTGGGAAATAGAAATATATAAAAGTTTATATGGGGTGATGAGTGATGATCAGTGACGGAACTAGGAAAATAGCTTGTGGGGGGCAAAAAAGTTTTTTTTGACAATAACAACAAAATGTGAAAGAAAAAACTAGGATCGAAATGATAAATCGAGTATTGTTACTTAGAGATGAAAGATTTATAAGGTTTTAAAGTATTGAATGTTGGGTTTTAGTATGTGAGTGGGGGGAAATTTGAGTTTTGAGTGGGGGCACTTTCGAAAAAAGGTTAAAATTAAAAAAATTACACTAAATGTCACACCCCGATAATGGCAAAAACTCGGGAATGCAACATAATGATCAATTATAACACAAGATACAATATAGATAAAACTACAATGCATAAACTTCAAGTGTTACGAAGACCATCAACCTCGAACCAACCTCGAGTGATGTCCCAAATCATAACCAAATCCATAATCTCTTACAATTCCAAATGCCCACACAAGGGTTCAAATCCAAACTTAAACCAAAACTTTCAAATACTAAGAACCAAACAAATAAACAAGCAAGGCTTCACATGAAAAATCCACATGGGATACTCCTAGGCCTGCTATCACATATCACCAACTATTTATCTTTCACTTCACCTGAAAATGATACTCGAAAACGTCAACAATAATGTTGGTAAGCTCGTAGGTTTGACCTTAAACCCAAAAGCCGTGCCAATATCTTAATACAGTGGACAATAATGCAATATGACAATGAATATATGCGAATCACCCATGACTTAGCATCTCTGCTAATCATGTAAACACGACCTAGCATACCTGCTAGTCGATCATCATGCCCTAGCATCCCCGTTAGTTATGAAAACACAATATGTCACTTACGCACCTAAAGGGCCTACCAGCTGGAGCACTATATTAGGGCAGGACCATAATTAGACATGGCAATTTCTTTCCAATTACCTTTGGCGTGCCAAACACAATACACGCAAGTAAAATCACAACCCTTGCATGCCAAACACAGTACATGCAAGTAAAGTTACATCACATATATTCACGTAGCAATCATAAGCACATAATTGTCCCAAAAATAAAACCACGTTTCGCACAGTTCAAAAGAAAACAGTTCAAAACACATTTGAGTATCATTTTCCCCCAACAGAAAAACAGTAGAAAAATGGGGCTATGAGAACTCACCTCAAGCAAGTCTTAAGCAACCAAATCTCAATCCCACAAGCAAATGCAACGACGTCCGCACACGACCTAGTCCAGTTAATGTCCCATTTTAATCATTCATTTCCAAAACAATCTTCACGTTTGATGCATAGAGGTTAGACGCGTTGTACAATTACCCTTAACAGTTTAGTGGTGTGATGGTTGACGTCTCATCCCAAAATATCTTATCAATCCGATATCTCAACGATACATACTTATACTATTTAAAGAAAATAGATAAGTAATATAAGTAAATATTTATAATAAATAATTATAAATATATACCGATAAGTCCATTCGGTAACCTTAGTTACCGTAAAAATAATCATAATATGGTTGAAAATAAAACGTTTACTCATAAAAGAATATAAAGAAGTTTTGAGAAAAATTATATTTTTCGTCTTTTAATGAATTTATTAAAATAACAAAATAATATTTTATTTTTTAAAACCAAAAATCATGTTCTTAAGTAAAATTTTCTAAGTATAAACTTTTTACGAAATTTCGACATGACCCGTACATTTATATAACATTTTTCAAGGTTTTTAACCTTTATTTCAAACTTTCGACACCTTTCCGACAAAATTCCAAAATCTCAATCTTTAACGCTTACTAAAACGTTTTTCCTAAAATAACGTTCAATATCACTTCGTAAATACATTTCACTTTCAAAAGTCCGTCAAAAACTCTTAAAACGACTAAATATTGCTTATTAGGCTTTAAGGCCTAATAAGGGTCCATTAAGGTATTTATACGTACATAAGCTCATACTAATAAGTAAAAAATAACTCGAACCACAATAAGCCAACAAATAAGACACGGATTATTTGTGCTTATTGGGCCGTGAGCTTTTAAGCTCTAAAAACATATCCATTAGCTAAAAATAATCTTAATAAGCTACAATATATATTTGGTTAACACCGTAAGCCACAAAATAGTCTGCGAATATACGCAAATAAAGCAAATAACCAAAAACACATCCCTTGTGTTTTCTTAAATAAGCCGCGAGCATATAAGCTCAAAATAAGCCATAAAGTGCTTAAAAATAAGCCCAAATAATCTATACAAGCTAATATCTAAAATAAGCTATCTAGCAATATAAGTTTTTTTAACCATCACGACCACAATATCAAAACTACAAAACCCTCTTTGTTTCTTTTTTATTCGACGCAACCAAACACCCCTTTTATATTCGTTTCGTTTTCAAAACTCACTTTTTTACGACGATCAACTTGTACAACTAACATCTATGCATCAATATAAACCCAAAAGGACAAACACAAATTAAATTTAGAAACTTACAAGTAATGTTTTCAAAATATAGATTTTGACACGAACCAGACAACCCAAACGTTGTTTAAATGAATGCCCAAATACTCGTATCAACCCGGAATATCACGTTCTTGATCAAAGTTGAAAATTTATGGTGTTTGTTGCTTTCTTTGGTCGGACGCACAAGACACACACACTTATGCGTGTGTTTTATTTTTTTTGAAAATGAGATGAATGAATTAAAATGTTGGTGGAAGGAATATTAGTACTAGGCATAGTGTTAGGAATACGAAAATCCTAGGAAAGTATCGGTCACTCCATAGATAATTGTCGTTAGCTCGTTAAGTATTATTTGGAATCTTAATAGGCCAAGTTAGGAAAAGCCCATGGAAAGCCCATGTAAATCCTATCCATGGCCGGCCATATTGAGGTATTTATACACCTCTCCATGCCATGGAGAGGTGGGTTAGTTGTTCATTTTTCACACACTTAATGCATTTTTCTTTCATGTTTACTTTCTCTCTCTAAAGTGTTCACCTGAACACTCTCTCTCTCTAGAAATACCTCTCTTTCCCTCATCTAGTATGTTATTAGATATTCTTAAATTGGTATCAAGAGCCATGGAGTGATTTGCTTAGTTTTTGTGTTTGTTTTTTGGTTCGTTTTTTCTTTTCAAACCGTACGTCTTTTTCTTCTTGTTCTTTTTGTTTTCGAAGCTACTTTGTACACTAAAAGATCATTTACCTTGGTAAATCTGATCTAGTATCTTTAAGATATAGGTGTACTAGCTTAGATTCAAGAAAAACATCATTTTTGTTCAACTTTTGTGTTCAAAAAGCTATAAAAAGTACAAATCTTGATTTCAAAATTTTTGGCTTAAAAACCATAAAGTTTGCATTTTTAAGGTACCTATAGGCTTAGTAATACTAGTTGTATCAAAGAAGTTCTTGGAAAAATGATCACAAATGTGTCTTTCTTTTCTGATGTCTGGGAAAATTTGTCTGAGTTATCGTCCTGAGTGGTTTTCAACCCGAATATCGAGGCATTCAAGCCTCAACGAATTAATGCTAACCGAATTAGCAGTTTTAGACTTCACCGAATTCGCAGCTACCGAATTAGCGGTTTTAGAGTTCACCGAATTCGCAGCATTGCAAGGCTTCACCGAATTAGCAGCTACCGAATTAGCAGTCCAAGGCTTCACTGAATTCGCAGCTACCGAATGAGCAGTTTTAGACTTCACCGAATTCGCAGCTACCAAATTAGCAGTTTTAGAGTTCACCAAATTCTCAACATTGCAAGGCTTCACCGGATTAGCAGCATTTCAAGTGTCACCGGATTCGTAGTTTTCCAAGGCTTCACCGAACTCGCAGTTTTCCAAGTGTCACCGAACTCGCAGTTATTTGTCCATTGTTAGACTAATTAGCAGTTTTTGCGAAACACGGAATTATAAACTTCACTTGGATAAAGTTTAAGACACACAAAGTTGCTAAAACAAAAATTTATACAGTTTATTTCTTTGACTTGTAAAATCCCGTGATACATTAACTTGTTTTCTTGGTTTTGTTAAGAATTGTAAAATCCCGTATAAGTTTCAAGACATAAAACATACAAAAGACAACTCATAACAACACAATTACTTTCAATCACCATACGATCAAACAGTAATCTTTTAACATACAAATTTCTCAATGACGACTCTTGTTGACAAAGCGATTCTTTCGGGTGCTGACAATCGTCCACCAATGTTGGAAAAAGATATGTACGCTTCTTTGAAAAGCAGAATGGAGCTATACATGATGAATAGACAACATGGATGAATGATCCTTGAATCTGTTAAAAATGGTCCACTCATCTGGCCTACGATTGAGCAGAATGGTGTGACTAGGCCAAGAAAATACTATGAATTGACTTATGCGGATGCAGTTCAAGCTGATTGTGATGTCAAAGCAACAAATATCATTCTCCAAGGATTACCACTAGAGGTCTATGCACTTGTTAGCAATCATCGAATCACCAAGGAACTTTGGGAAAGAATTCAACTTCTCATGCAAGGAACTTCATTGACAAAACAGGAAGAGAGTGCAAACTATATGATGAATTTGATAAGTTTGCTTATAAAAAGGGGGAAACATTACGTGATTTCTACTTGAGATTTTCACTACTACTCAATGCCATGAACATATACAATGTGAAACTAGAACAATTTCAAGTAAACACCAAGTTTTTAAATACCCTTCCTTCTGAGTGGAGCAAATTTGTGACTGATGTCAAATTAGTTCGGGATTTGCACACAACTAACACTGATCAGCTTCATGCTTACTTGGGACAACGCGAATTTCATGCAAATAAAGTTCGTCTAATGCATGAACGCAACTCAGATCTGCTTGCCTTAGTTGCAACTCATCAACTGACACAGTTTCAATTTCAACCACAAGTTTCACTATATCAGTCTCCACAGTATGGATCACCTTATCAGTCTCAACAATACTTAACCAATCAACCATCAACACCTCTTTTAATCACTTATCCATCTAATGATTATCAATCATCAGTTCACCACAACGTTTATTCTCTACAAACATCCATCCCTCAATTGGAATATGCTCCTACAGTCAACCAACAACCACAGCAACATGAATTTCCCCAACTAGACTCGGGTCTAACTGTTCCAGTGTTCAAGCAAGGTGACGATCCCATTGATGCCATCAACCATATGATGTCATTCCTATCAGCTATCGTCACATCTCGCTATCCTACTACCAACAACCAGCTGAGGAATTCGTCAAACCCTAGGCAACAAGCTACCATTAATGATGGAAGAGTGACTTTAGAACCAATACAGGGGAGGCAAATTTCTTTTGCTACGGGTACCACTAGGACATACACTCTAGGAGAAAGTGGAAGCAATTTTAGGAAAGAAAGGACTGTTATTTGTTACAACTGCAAAGGGGAGGGACACATGTCCAAACAATGCACTAAACCTAAAAGGAAACAGGATGATTCTTGGTTTAAGGATAAAGTATTGCTGGTACAAGCTCAAGCAAATGGTCAAATTCTACATGAAGAAAAGCTAGCATTTTTGACAGATCCAGGAATTGCAGAAGGTCAAGCCATACAGATAGTCATTACTCACAATGCCGCTTATCAAGCAGATGATTTGGATGCATATTACTCTGATTGTGATGAACTCAATACTTCCAAAGTTGCTCTCATGGTGAATTTGTCTCATTATGGTTCAGATGTTCTCGTTAAGGTACACAATCCTGATAATATGGATAACAATATGATAAATCAAGGTGTGTAGGCGAGGCTGTCTTTTGAACAGTCGAGTGTTGTGAATCATTCAAAAACTAAAATAACCAGTGATAGCAATATCATTCCTTATTCTCAGTATGTGCATGAAACACAACAGGCAGCTGTTCAGAATTCAAACTCCTCTGCACAACAAGATACACTGATATTATCTGTGATAGAACAACTGAAAACCCAAGTAATTAATTGCACCAACATTAATCTAGACAATAATAGTGTCAATGATACTTTAACTGCTAAGCTTGAAAGATATAAAGAACAAGTTAAAGTTTTGAAATAAGGACAAAATGTTGATTTAAAAAGTCAAGATAACGTTTTAGATTCATGTGAACAGTCTATTGAGATTGATCATCTTAAACAAACTCTTTCTGAAGAATTAAAAGAAAAGGAATGTTTAATGCAAACAGTTACTCTTCTCAAAATGATTTCAAGAAAGAAGAATCTAGAAACATTGATAGAGAAATAGCTTTAGAAAAGAAGATAAAACAGCTGGATAATATTGTTTATAAAAGAGATCAATCAGCATAAACTGTTCATATGTTAACAAAACCAAAGTTTTTTTATGACCATACCACTAAACAAGCTCTAGGTTTTCAAAATCCTTTCTATCTGAAGAAAGCTCAGCAGTTGGAACCAAAGCTTTATGATGGTAATGTCATTAAGAATACTTATGCAATTACGATTCCTGATTCCAAAGAGACCCTAATGCTTGCTGAAGAGAGTCGTTCAAAAATGCTTTTAAAACAACAAGATCCAATGGTTTTAGAAAAGAAAGTTAATACCACACCAGTTGATTATGCTGTTCTCAACTAACTTTCTTAGGATTTTGAAAAATGATTTGTTCTACAAACTGAATTATCTGCTGAACAAGCCCTTTGGTCTTAGAATTATATGAATTCTTCAGATCCTAGTCCTTCTTGTAGACCCACCAAAGTCGAGGTTCCAAAAGAACTTCCTAAAGTCAGCATGGTAAATACGAGTTTGAAGAAACTTAAACACCATCTTGCTGGCTTTGACGTGGTTGTCAAAGAAAGAACCATGGCCACAACCATCACTGAGGGCTCGTGAGGGTTTGAACATACAAAAACTTGTTTTAGGGATGAAATTATTCCATTTGTAAAAGCACTGAAGGACATATTCAATACATTCGATCAATATTTAATTGATGAACTTACTGAAGTCCAAAATGTCTTTCATCAAATGGAACAGGCTGTGGAACAACATCGTTTAGAGTCCAAAACGTTTGAAGTTAAAATGAATCAAGTTTTAAATGAGAACGAACTACTCTTGGAACAAGTCATTAACAAAGATATAGTGAACATAATTATGAATTCTTCTGTGGATAATACTTATGTGAATGTGCATGAATGTGAACAGTGTCTCAAACTTGAGACTGAGCTTCTCAACAAAAAGGATTTCATTGAAAAAGAGACTTATGATAAACTGGTCAGAAGTTATTCCACTCTTGAAAAACATTGCATCTCTTTAGAAGTTGATACTCAACTTAATCAGGAAATTTTTCAAAGAGACAATTCTGTTTCAAATCAAAGTGCTCCAAATTTTGATCAATATTTTGAATTAAATGAATTGAAAGCTCAGTGGCAAGAGAAAGACACGGTCATAAGGAAGTTGAAAGAGAGAATTAAATATTTAAGTGGAAATATGAATGAGGATAAAGTCAAGAAGGACATAGAAGAGATTGAAACAATAAATATTGAATTGGATCATAGGGTGTCAAAACTTATTGCGGAGAATGAACATTTAAAACAAACCTATAAGCAACTTTATGACTCGATTAAACCAGCACGTATTCGATCAAAAGAACAATGTGATGCTTTAATTAATCAAGTTAATCAAAAGTTTGTGGAAATATCTGATTTAAATGTAAGTCTTCAGGAAAAAGATTTAGTCATTACAGTTCTCAGCGATGAATTAAGGAAACTCAAAAGAAAAGATTTAAATGATACTGTTGTTTCCAAACACACTATTGCTCCAGAAATGCTTAAAGTTGATAAGGAACCAATAGCCCCTAAATTGTTAAAAAATAGGGCAGCTCACTCTGACTACCTTAGGCACACTCAGGAACAAGCTGTAATTCTTAGAGAAGTAGTTGAACAAGGAAAATCCTAAAATCCTTTAAATAATTCCTTAGACTATGCTTGTAAGTATAACAAACAAATTCTAGAGTTGCTTATAATAATCAGATAAACCTGCCCTAGCATCAATAATTAAAGTGACAAATTAGTGGCTGTGACCCCAAAGAACAAAGACAAAAGAGTTAGATTCATTGAGCCCATAACATCCTCAGGAAACACAAACATAAAAACAACTTCTTCATCAAATCTAGTTTCTAACAAACCTATGTTGCCTTCTACAGGAGTAAAACCGTCTACTAGTGCTAGCGGATCACAGCCTTCAGGCAATACAAAGAAAGATAAGATTCAGCAAACACCAAGTAGTACTCAGAAGAATAAAGTAGAAGCCTACCCTAGGACAGTTAAATCTAGTTTGAAAAATAAGAAGTGTGTTGTTGAACCTAAAGGAACTACAAATGTGCAGCATTCCAAGCTTAATGCGAATTCTGAACTTCTATGTGTTAAGTGTAATGGTTGCATGCTATCTGATAATCATGATTTGTGTGTTCTTAATTTTATCAATGATGTAAATGCTCGTGCTAAATCTAAATATGTTAAGAAAAGTTCAAAGAGAAAAGTTTAGAAACCAACAGGAAAAGTGTTCACAAATATTGGATACACTTGGAGACCTACTGGTCGGACCTTCACTATAGTAGGAAATGCATGCCCTTTAACTAGGATTACCACAACTACTGAAGTGCCCCTTAGGAAATCAACTGCTCTAGAAAGTGATATACATAAGCCTGTTGTAACATTGATTTACTCAAGGAAACCTAGGAAATCCAAAACTAATGTTCCTGTTAGCAAACCTAAGATTATTAAATCTATACATGCTAACAACAAGGAACCCAATAAATCTTTAGGATCTATAGTTTCTGAGGTTCCATCTTCCTCTCTTGATGAATGCAGGTCGTCCAAATTGTTCTCTGGTATTTGGACTCCGGCTGCTCTAAGCATATGATCGGAGATAGCTCTCAACTCACCAATTTCCTCAATAAATTTTTGGTACTATAAAATTCGGAAATGATCACGTGGCAAAGATATTGGGATATGGTGATTATCATATTGGGAATGTTACAATCTTAAGGGTTTACTACGTGGAAGGACTTGGACATAACTTATTCTGCATTGGACAATTCTGTAATTTGAACCTTGAAGTTGCTTTTCATTAACACACTTGCTTTATTCGTAATCTAAAAGAAGTTGATCTATTGACTAGATCTAGAGGCAACAATCTGTATACACTGTCTCTTGGAGACATAATGATGTCCTCTCCTATATGTCTCTTGTCAAAGGCCTCAAAGACAAAGTCATGGCTATGGCACCGACGT